>WURT03065936.1:0-55174 GCA_009936505.3 Holothuria glaberrima
AGTCCGAGAGAGGCGTTTGTACGTTTCCGAAAAAGTCGTGTGGGAAACTGGGTTTCTCAGTGAGAATCCCCTGGGTAATAGATTTACACGTACACCTACCTCTTCGAGTAGTCATAGGAGTACAGTAGAATGAAGCCAAATCATGATAGCCTACGTTGGGGTTCCTTTGTGTGGTGCCTCTGTTTTAAGGTTAGGCAACTTCTCCCAATGGTCGTAAACAATATGATATCTTAGTTTGTGGGACCCCGTTGTGTGGACGGCCCTGGGTACGTGTCCCGCTGGCTCGCTTAAATCTGGCCCTGGCTGCCAATGGGTAAAGGGAATGGAAGAATAAACCGGAAGAAGGAAGGGCATTTTAATGTTACTTGGATTACTTTTGAAATACAGGATGAAGTGAAACACCCTACACAAGAATATAATTTGTGGGCGCGCTTCGCAGGCACCCATCGTGGATAGTTGCACCATTCCTGATTCATTTTAGACAGTCTGGATATTATTATTGTTTTAATAAAATTCCTATACCAACATCAACCTCTCTCACCCAAAATCCTCTTGTACCATCAAATTCACCGGCCATTGGTACAAATGTAATTACAAAAAGTGATAGTCAAGTTCCAATTTCTAGGGTTGTTTAAAAAAGAATTCAACGCCATTTTCAGAAAGCGAAATGATTGACACTCTCGAGAGAGCTCGCGGCGTTCCCATGTCGACTCCCTGAAGGTGGGCCCGTAGCCAGCTTCACATTTTTAGGGGGGCAAGTTTTGTCATTGGGGGCAAATGTTGTGGATTGGGGGCATAAAATATTCCACCACATTAATTATCATGCAGTTTCAATTTTCATCTGGGGGCAGAAATATTTTTGGGGGGCATTGCCCCGAAATGCCACCCCCGTGGCTACGGGCCCGCCTGAACGTTGGGTTATTTCAACTTGAACCCTCCCTTATGATTAACAGATAAATCTCATGCGCCTCCTATGAGTGCCACGTGTTCGAATCTGGTCGGGGTCGAACAAGGAACCGGTGCGTTTAGGTGTTGGTGGTTTGGTGCGTTGGTGGTTTGTTAATAGAGGCAATAATTTTTCAATTAAATCAGTAAAATTTGTAAATTCAGATGGAACCTGCACGGCATTCGGCGCATGATATGTCCAACCCAATCCGGTTTTGGCAACATCATAAAGATTTATATCCGTCAAACGATCATGCCATATATGTCACTTAAAAATCTTACAAACCCTGTCCATGCATCCAAACCCACCGTGACCCCTTTAAGAATTTTCGAACTACAGCCAGACAAGGAAGCTGTCTCTTACCACCTTACAGCTGTCTCTCACAGCTCCCTGATCAAAACCATGGACACATGGGCGGCAATCCGGGGGACACGGGACATGAATATTTTTGAAATCGCCCATTGACTTTGTTTTTTTCATACTGTACAGTAAATTTAAAATTAAATAAAATGGGGTCATCAGTGTCTCCCAAAACTGAGAACAAATCGTCGTCCATGCATGGAAATATCTGACATTCAACTCAGAGAGTCAAATAAGTCGGTAGAAAAGAAAGAAAGTGTCGTGTTTGATATGATCTATTCAACTCTTGATTTGTAAACTTTTGATAGACGTTTAATTTGCAAATGAAAAGGATTTATTTGTCGATCTGTTCTCATTTCCTTCACAACAATTACTCTGGGAAAGTACTTACCACTGTTAAAAAGAGCTTAAGCTTCAATTAATCTTAATATGCAACAAGCTTAGAATTTAACTTGCGCATTCTCTGATATAGTTTGCGTTCAATTCTCATGTTTGGTTCTCGATATATTAGCATATAAAGTTATCACATTTTCTAACTGAAATGAACTTAAAGAAAGCAGAGGTGACCTTTTAGCCTCATTTTGATTAAATACCAATAATTTTTCTTAAAAATTTACAACCAATTTTCTCCTGACCAGCATAATCTCATGTTTTTGTGTTGTGAACTTACGTGAGGTAAGAAAATATTACAAACATCATATGCCTTAGTAGATAACACTCAAGCCTTACATAAAGCAGACTCCAGGTGAATTTTACTCATGGTCCCTGAGATTTAATGCCTGGTTTGCTTCGAAAGTACATGACCAGCGATCTGAGAGTTTTTCATACAATATTCCTGGTCATATCCCCAACTTATTAATTTAAATCCAATACTGAGGTTATCAGATTAAATAAAATGGTGAGTGAGTATGGGTCTTTGAATTGTGTGCATATAAAATTTTATTAATTTGGGCCTCGGACTTGTTATACATATGCATAGAGGATCACGTGACCAACACGGTTGCCACCGTTCAAACAAATTTAGGCTTACCAAGATGGCCGCCGGGCTACTGTCATTTGCGTAATTTGTCGATGAATCTGTAACACATCAGATGGAATAAAATATGAATGGGAAAACAATGTCACAGTCCTTCATTCTGGATGTTGAAATTGACCTTAAATTGCATTCTTTTGAAAATATTACAAGTTTCTCGCACAATCTTTCGATACGCACCACTTGAGCAAGTGCAAACTTTGACACACAAGACCATAGCAGGCAGCCATAATGGTAAGCCTAAACGTGCATGTACGGTGGCGACAATCTACGCATAGCCTTTAGTGCGGAATGCTCTGTCCATATAAGGAGTCCGTGATTCGGACAAGTCCATGAGCTAATTTTTCATGCTTGTAATTGTAATTCAATTAGGTTTTAATACAGGGTATGATTCACACAGTCTTGGTGCTGCATGGTATGAATAACGGCCTGTTTTTTTTTTTGTAAAACAGAGTTAATAATTCTTTGGGCGTGGGAAGTTGTTCTCAGCTGGTGGTGGTAGGAGGAGGGGAGGGGAAGGGGAGGGGAAGGGGAGGGGAAGGGAGGGGAGGGGAAGGGAAGGGAAGGGGAGGGAGAGGGAAGGAACTGAACATTTTAGACTGTCATTTTGTTAATATTTAAGGGTACTTAGGTGTAATTTGATGCAACATTTCGTTCTTTATGAAGTACATTTTTTGATAAAGTTTGATATTTTATTGAAAAAGTCCAATAAGTTTCACAGAGTGAGGGGTTTCGTCTTTGAAAAATGGTTAGCGCATGCACACTGTAACCCCCCCCTCCTTTTGACTGGGACTTAAGCTCTCCCAGTTCCCCTGCCCCGCTTCCTTCGCCTATGAATGATTCACCTTAGTTTATTTAATAATCTTACTGTATAGAATGCTGTATAGAAATTTGTTTGGATTGACCATATTACAAAACACGCGTCCGCTATTCTGACACACAAGTCTCTGTCACTTGCGTACGTTCACTGCAAGCTGGTCTTCCGCTGACTACCTCCCGAGTGCGCATGCGTTCTCCATCCACACATTCCGACCACTCGGTCCAGTCTGTGTACACGCATTTTCCTCGTCGCTCTGAAAAGATAAGAAGTAGAGGAATATTGATGAGGATAAAACAATAAAATACACCCATTTTCACCAACGTCACGTGCTATAGAAACTCAAAAAGATGCCATACCAGAGACAGCCTATGTGCTAGGCCCGTAGCCAGACAAGGTACTAAAGGGGGCGAAATGGCTTCGGGGGGGGGGGTCTCAAGGGGCCAAATGTGTAAAAATTATTAAGTCAATGGTAACTCGAAACTTTCTAGGCAGGGCGAAAAACTTTTAAAGGGGGGCTTTGTCCCCCTTGTCCCCCACTTGGCTAAACAATCCTTCACGCATACACAAAATAATCAGTCTATCCACCAGGCAGCTGAATGTGAATGCGCACATGCTATTGTAAAGGCACCAGACACGTGTGTAGGTATGTGCAAAGCATAGCCTTTAAGCTTTCTAAGAAACAGGGCGTGACGTCTCGTGGTAAGTAGTATCAAGGAATACTGGTAAAATACAGTACTTTCTATATAGGCTCTTTGCTCCATTCCTACTGTAAAACATATAACGATTTGTCTATATATACTGGGGGACCTTCCATTTTTTAAACAATTTTAGAAAGTTTGATCTTTACAAGGTCTCCATAATTTACAGTTTAATCTTTTCCCTCTAACTTGTGGTCTATTCCACCCCCCCTCCTACTTCGATGAGTTGTGAATCATATAGTGAATCTACAAAACAAAAGTTCAAGTGTGAGTGGCATATACCTGCCATGATAAACGAATGGTTCATACTTTTTCATGGGGAAAACTACCTTATAAACTTTGTTGTGACACCTAGTTTGCTGTAGTGGTATCCTTGGACCAAATTTCATGTATTTTGGCCATTCATAAACTTGTTTGATATGTCACAATGCAAAAACGACGGGCGCTTAAGGAGCATGATTTCAAACAATGTCTCACCAGCTTTGTCATCACGTGATGGGCGGTTAGGGCTGCCTTCTTCGTCGTTAGTTTCATTGCGAGGTGGACGATGAGGGCGGCGAGGGCGGTTTGACTTTTCACGTTTACCATCGGTCGTCTTGTTCCGTTCCGAACGGCCTGGGAGGTTAGTTCTGGCTTCTTCATCATTATCTGTTTCGTTGCGAGGTGGACGATTACGGCGGCCTGGCCTTTCACGTTGACCATCTCTCGTCCTATTACTCCCCGCACGGTTAGGTCTATCTTCTTTTCTGCCGCGTGCAGGTGGGGGATTGCGGCGGCCTGGTCTTTCGCGTTGACCAACCCTCGTCCTGTTACGTTCGGAACGGTCTGGGCGGTTGGGTCTGCCTTCCATGTCTCCGTCTGTTCCGTTGCGAGCTGGTCGATTGGAACGGTCTGGCTTTTCGCCTTGACCGCGTCTCTCTGGTTTACCACCTTTGTTTCTTTTCTGTCCTCCTTTTGTCCTGTTGCGACGTTGGCCTTCTCTTCCTTCTCCTAACAGTTCTACTGAAGTTTCCTCCTCGGTGTTTTGTCCATTTTCAGCGACTTCATGACCCATGTGTGGCTCTTCACCATCAACGGGGGGTACTCTATCATTGTCCTCAGGGATGCTGTCAGCTGGTTGATTCCCCTTACCAGGTCTTGGTGGTCTCTCCTCTCCATTTCTTCGCCCAGGTTTCTCCGGCCTTTCAGAATTGGTGTTATTTCTTCTTCCAGGCCTTTCACGCCTTCTGCCTTTATTTGGTTTCTCGGATTGGTCCAATTCATCCTTAGTACCGCCCCTGTTACCTTTTGGTCTGCGTAATGGCATTTCACCGTCATCCTCTCCGTCCTCCGGAAGTCCTTGAGTGACATCCCCTGCCTCAGTTGTTTCCGGTTGGGGTTTGGGTCTCCGACCTATATCAAAATTAAAAAAAATCGCTTGAGACAATCTATGTTTTAACCTTTCCATCATTTGAATAGAATCTCTGTAAATTTTTATATGTGATCGCAAAAATCAAAATGTGCAACCTTTCAAAGATCATTGTTACAGTACTCCACAAAATCCATGATTATATTGTCTTCTCATTTGTTATCCTTAACCTTTGGCAGCAAGTTATGGTATATGCTCAGCTAATGTTTTGTTTTGGTTTTTTTTTTCACTCTCTCTCTCTTCATTTTTTTTTTTTTGCACGTCAATAAGAACGAGAATATAACGAGTCACTGGTCAACTGACAAAGTTTGTCTTGTTCCGCTAGTTAAAGAAATTTTCTCCGAATCAAAACCACCAATTTGCCTCTATGGGGGCGGCTCAGTGTCCACCCCATATTGCTGAAAGGAGTCTCTAGTAATGTGAGTGTTATAGCAAATGAATTTAAATAATCATTATGTATAAATTTAGGGCAATGGAGGGGGTAGTCAACGTTTTGTGGTACTTACTTGGGTAGTCAACGTTTTGTGGTACTTACTTTTGTACCAAAATCTCATTTGAGTGAAAAAGTTAAGTTTGGAACTACCACCGACTACATTGTGAAAACTCTCACAATAGCATCACAAAATTGCAATGATCTTGGTACATGTGTTTGAAAACTATGTTAAAGGTCTTCCCAAAGGCTTTCATGTGATAGGTAGTTTGTACTTGTTGAAAACTTCTAAAAGGTTTAGAGTACCCAAAACCAACCAAATTTAATGTTTGAGTCAAAAACAGAATAGAAGGTGGTGTGTTACGACTATTTAGGTGGTGGTTTACCCCTCATCTGAATGATAATAGACAAATAAAATTGTTCCAGTTTTCAAAAGCCTTTGAATATGAACCAAATCTAATCCATAAAGACTAAAGACATTGACATTATAAGACAGTATAATTTATGTTTTAGCTCTGCATTAGAACGCTTGGTGGATAGAGTATTACCTTGGTGGTTAGAGTGACCGTCTTGCATCTCAGGGGTAGAACCACGTGGACATTTAGTCTAGGTTATAATTGAGGAAGGTGCCACCCGGAGAAGGAGAAATTCTCATGTAGTTTTCCTTTATTGCAGAATATGGACAGACTTTAGGTTTAAATGTGTTGAAAATAATTTTAAGGATTATTTTCCTTACAATAAAGTAGATTTTGGCGGCCATTTCGAAAAAAAAAACACCCCAACGGAAAAGTTCTCAGGTTACAGCCTTTTTACCTCATATATTCTTGTTCCTCGTGAAGAACTGATCTAGAAAAACTATATGAGAATTTCTGCTTCTCCAGGCGGCACCTTCCTCAATTATAACCTGGACTAATTATCTGGGGACACTAAACTGACCACTCCAAACTGAGCTTGTTCTGCATAACCCTTCGCAATGATGCGAAGGAGGTATCAAATCGATGATTTAAAACTGGGTTTTTGATACTGTATATCCACGGACCATGTATTCCCCCTTTCTATTTTGGAGACCTACCTTTAATTTCTATCGTATTTAATGATTGAAAGGAGAAAAATGCAGAGTTGTAATCAAGTCATGACTCGAGTCGCAACTTTGGTTCGTAATTCTGGCTGATTTTCCCCCATTGAAATAACACAGTGACTCGAGTTATGATTTGACTCGAGTCGCTAAAATGAGTGTAGTTGACTTGACTTGCCACAAAAAGAGTGACTTGGTTACAACTCTGGAAAAATGCAAGTTATTACGTATTGAATCCATGTTAGATACGGTAACTGTGACGTTGACAGCGGGCACCAGAGGTTTTTGAAGATGGGAGAAATTAGGGCAGGAGAGTTTATTGGGGCAAAAACATGGAATGGCCTAATGCCGACGAAGGCACTGCAGAAGGTAGAGCTCTCTCATAGAGTGGGCTCCAGGGACTCATCTTAGGACCCCTACTATGTGGCCAGTGGTAGAGAACCCCTAGGGGAATAAGGGGAGAAGCCCTCGAACTAAACTCTAGGCTTTTATCAACATTATGGGCATTAAAAGGTCGAAGGATTTACACAAATTAAAGAAAGGAAAGAGGAATTCCATAGTTTGCAATGTGAGACGAAATTTAAGTAAAATAGTCACTAAATATAATCAAAGATTTTGTAAAACTGTAAATTTTTTTTCGTTCGTTCAATTATTTGTCAGTGAATGTCGATTAATCTCATGACCACTACTGAAGATCTTAGGACCAGGCCCATCTTGAGGACGACCCAGTGTCAACTTCTGAGGCCTCGGCCTCGGCCTCTTCCTCAGGGTTAGTAAGGAATATGCCTTGGCCTCGTTCTCTCGTACCTTCTGGCCTTCGATTTTAAGCCGAGGCGTCTTCAGCACTGCGAAGACAGCTATTACATGGATCGCAATAATTTCCCACAGCAAATAGGCCCGACTTTCTAAAATAATTTTGTCATTTCAAATGTTGCAGGGTGCGTATCACTAAGTTTATCATACGATATCACAACAGGGGATGGTACTACAAGACACATTACCATAAGCGTATACTGGTCTACGGTACTTTCGATTGTGAGTTAAGCATTTTTTTTCACGACACGTTTTTTCATCGGGTCTGGAAAAAGTCGAAATATCGAAGCGAAAAGTCAAAGTATGGAAACATTAAACTGTCGAAACATGGAAACATCGAAACTAAAAATAGAAATATCGAAACATAGAAACTAAACGTAGAAATATCGAAACATCGAAATATTGGAACATCGTAATTCCGAGACGAAAAAGTCGAAATATCGAAATCTCGAGACGAAAAAAGGCACAACACCGAAAGATAAAGTCGAAATATGGAAATATCCAAACGAAAAGTCGAAGTTTAGAAATTATCTCTCAGGGACACGGTACCATGTGTATCTCTTTTACGTGGTAAGGCGGAGTAATTACGAAAATATGTTTTTACCTTTGTGAAATTTATATCCTGTATCTAAGATTTCAACTTTCAATAACGATAACTTGACATAACAGACTTTCATGTAAGGCGTTCACAACTATATAGTCCTTAACACACCTCTGAAATACCTACTTTGGGAGAAACCCCCATAGATTACGCACCTTCACGACGTCCGTTAACAGCTGCGCAGGCGCACAACAGCACAAGTATGGCTAAGGCCAAGTTGAGCTTCATTGTTTCACCTGCAATCAAAAGAAATAAGAATGAAGGTTATTAGCCTGCGGAGTGGACAGATTTTATTCGTTCAGCACATGGTTACGACAAAAAACAGTGATGAATTCCCCGTGTGACAGGGAAAGCCAAAGAGAGTCATTTGGGTAAGCTAGAAGCCAGTAGCGTAACTGGGGCGACAGAAGTGGGGGGCAGGGATAAAAAAAAAGTAAATTTACCGAAAGCATAAAGTGAGTGTACCGACATTTTGTCAAAGGGTTATCACTAAGCAAGTCACCACGCAATTGTGACCCGGACCCCTCCCATCCACCCCAAATCTTGCATTATTTTCCCATATCTAAGTAGTTCATAAAACTACAAAATACGAATAACAAGGGGCGTCGATTTGATTTTGGAAGTGGGGGATATCTAGCCTAAAACTTTCCTCTTATCCTGGTGAGGAGTCTAGGAGGAGGAGGGCCAGATGCAAAATGGTGCCAAATGTTTCAATATTTGGGGGTTTACTTCATTGCCCAAAGGAAAAACTGCAGCAGGTTCAGCCAGGGATGGTGTCTGGATTTACCGACATGGGGCCAAGCGCCCTGACCAGGGGCCAGCTACTCTAAGCCCCGACGTAAGCAATAGGTTACCGAAATGATGCCGATCGCAAAATATAAGGCGCGCGAAGTGCGCCGAAAAAATTGGGATCATATTGCAGAAGATTTCATATTTTTGTTTTCAATAAGAAAAGTTGAAAAAGTTTGGGTTTTTATTTAAAAATCTGCCCTTCTTAAGGGCAAACCAAGAAATTTGATGGTGCGACTGCATGGTCTTCTTCGGGGAGTACCTTTTTCATCTTACCCACTTAGGCTCCCAGACGAAACTGAAAAATCTTTTTCCTTACAACATATATTTGCCACGATGGTCAGGTTGAATCTTCCAAAAGATAGGAAGAAAAGGTTAGAATTTCTCAACGTTTCATTTTCGTGTTTCTATTGAATCACGACTACAATATTTGTGGAACCTTTAACGTTGAATAAATCTAGTATGTCGGAAATGGCAGGCGTTACAGCTAGACAGAACTGAAGATGAAAGCGCGTATAGCGCGCGAAATTTTTTTGAAGTTATAGAAAGAATTGTTACAGAAGTTACTGCCTACGGACCTGATAAAGAGCCATGTGGAATACTTTCTGAGCATATTAAATACACGATATGCCTATCTAGTTCCACAGTCGGCGGTTGTACCGAAAAGAACCGCAAATGTACCGACAGACCATCCCAGGAAGACAACTGGGGGGCGACCCCCTGCCTCCCTTACTTTACGCTACTGCTAGAAGCATAGACGGGATTAGGGGGCAAGTGGGGGCACTTGCCTCCTCACTTTTTTCAAGAGCCTAAAAAATGAGAAAAATGAGCGAAAGAAAGCGAGGCCAGAGAAACTATAGGAAAATCTTCAATAGTCTATAATGATTCATTTTTGCAATGTTAAAAGAAAGAAAACATTGATAGCAAATATAGTAATGCTAGGAAGATTTTTCTCAGCACACTTTTCAAGCACCTCCAAAGGAAACTGACTGATGCAATTGAAATTTTGTTTGGAAACATAAAATTTCTTTCAATGCATTGACGTCTGCTACGCGCCTCATAGTTGTGACTTGAAGCTCTGAAATAAGACTGAAATTACCAATGTACGTCATTACATGCTCCATAATCATTGCAAACAAAACCCCAAAGCCTACCCATGTATAGGGAATCGCAATCCTCGATAAATTTTTCGGCGTGCTTCGCATGAGCCTAATATAAATTAATGTCTCGTTAATACTACTGTACTGCTGTGCGTAGGAAAATTACACCTGGGGGAAGCAGAGTTTTCTCAAGAAAGCGTCCAGAATGGCTGCCTTTAAATTTAAGAAAAATTACGAACATTATGAAAATAATGAAACATGAAAGAAAGAATCATAGAGAAGGATAAATGTTTATATATCCATGCTCTATGGATAGAACAGGTACCCGGTGAAAGTGGGAAAATTTTTGATGTAATGAACAAGATTGCATTTAAAACTAAAAAAATACAATAGGCTACAAATTAAATGTCTCAAAAGCCGTCTCAAGGCTGTTTTCTGCGGCGCTCTTGCCGCGCACCCGTTTTAAATATTGTTTCGGGATTTAGGCTAACTTCCTGCACAACATTTTGCTTGCCATAGCTTCGTACAAACTCTTACCTGCTTACATTATCATTGAAACCACAAATTCCCGTGGCCGTACGCAGCGGAGTTCCCCCTCTCCCAGAAATTTTGAAATAAAATTTTTTTATCATCATCGATCTGTGTAAATTTATCGACTTTCTATAGATTGTTTACATGCAAGTTGTAAGGCATGGAAAGTGTCAATTCCGGTACCAAGAGCCCTCTCCTTGAGGATACTTTTCATAGCTGACCTATTTCTCATATCGCTAAAAAGTCTAAAACAGGCGATTTTTTTCACCGCGCTTCGCGCGCACTCACTCTGAGTTCTAGATCTTCCATTCTTAAAATTATTGTTCCATAGCCCCGGGAAACCCTAAAAACAATTCTTGCTCCCTTTTTTCCTCAAGCCCTCTGCATTATCGATCCACCGACTGTTGGTAATACGGAGAGAGAATATTGATGAAAAGTCAATTTGTGGTATTTGTTGTCTGTTAAGCTCCAAGTTTGAAGTTGAAGCTAAAATGCATCATTTTAACGCCTACAATGTCGTAAGTACCTCAGAGCTTCCGGAGGATTCGTTTTCTGGACCGGGGCTCTTCCCCTGGATACCACCAGGGACCCTCAGCTGGGCCAGGGCTCCTGGACCCCACGCCATTAAGGGGAGCACTTCGCGCTTCCGCAGCTCCTTTGGCGCCTTTTGGCAGTCCATCAGGGTCCCCCCCCCCATTTTCAGACATCAAATCCCACCCCTGGCTAGGTTATAGGATCCCACTAGTAGATCTCAGATCGTTACAAGTCTGAAAAATTTTGCAATTTTACTTGCTTTTATTTCAGTACTTGCATTTCTCTCCTAGTCCTTCTGTCTATAGTCAGAAAAGTTAACTTTAATAGCACATTTTATTCTGATCAACATTTCTAGATAAATATTGCCTTCTTGCAGGAAAAAGATACATACATAAAATGATAATTGGTATGAGATTCGATGTAGAGATCATTTGATCGAAATTGACCCAACATTCTATAGAACCTTTGGGAGCTGTTTCTTCGGACTTTATGAGGAATCTACTGTTAACAACCTTTTCATTTTATGAGATCATTTTAAAAGCGCCACCGTCATAGGACTTTAAAAAACAGCCTCTCGATACCCTTATAGGGTTTCATTTGAGTACTTGAAAGAATCGCACATTCTTTATCACAACACGTTTCAATTTTAGAACTCTTAAGACCCTGCTTCGAGACAAGACCGCACTAGGAGACGGTTTTTGTACCCTTGAAAGTTTGACCAAGCCCTTTTCCAGTCTTATTCGAGACTGACTAACAAACAATACCTGATAATTTCCTATACCTCAGATAAGTATGTTTTGTCCTCAACAATCATTCACTCGTTGCAAAATTTTTCTAGATAGTCCCACCACGGATTCACACTTCGGTGTTGGCAACCCAAGGGTCCCACCAAATTTGTCGTAAGATATTGAATCAAATTATGCTGGCTATATAATACAGATTGAAATGATTAGGCTTTTGTCTTGAGCATAGTAAATCATATCGGTATACATTTAGCTGACCCCGGCCTCGGACTCGACGGCCTCGGGCTCGGCTTTGCAGGATGTGGCTTCGGCCTCTAAGTATCGGGCTTGATATCGGGAGTGGCCTAGCCTTAGGGAAGTGTGAACTCGACACTGCCAAGTTTCTAAAAGGTAGTTATAGTGAAAAAGAAACAACTTGTAGTGCTTATTTTAGAGCCAATCACATCCAAACTTGACGACCAAGATCTTTTCTTTACACGTACAATGCATTGTCTTCTTTTGGGTTTATTTTCACAATTGCAAATTGGCAGTCACGTGACATATACTTCAAGGCTTGCGACGGGAAGTTTCATCTTATCTGAAGAGTGAATTCGTCATTTTGTGTTTTGATTAGTTTTGATAACAAAGTAATTGACCTCTTCCACAATCTCAATGATTTCCTTGCTACCTCTTAACTTGTCTTATGTCGCTATCTATGGCCAAGTCTCCCCAAATTGCCGTATCTCGCTTAAAGTTAAATTGTAGTAGAACCAGGGTTAGAATAGGACATCCCTCGTTACCCCTCGAAGCGGACTCTGTTTGCTCACCTCCTTAGGGATATGACTGAACAAGGAATATGCCCTACAGCCTGCTACGTAAGCAAATCTTTGGTTGAACTGTGCTGAGGTTTTAAGGGAAAATGCGGTCACCCCCAATTTGAATTATTGTAGTTATTTGGATTAGTGCAGCATTCTACCGTATTTCATGAATGGCACTTGAGAATCATGTGACAATATTTTTCTCTCTAAATTGTGAAATTCACGAAGAGTTACTTCTTGGTTAACCTTGAATATGCAATATTTAAGTCCTGAAATGAAATATACTTGGAAAAGAAATAACTTGTGAAATTTAGCTGCTGTTTCAAAATAAGTTTTGGGGGACTGCTTATGCCCTTAAAATAATTCGATGAAATGAAATTACGCTAACGTTAAATGTTTTGTTTTTTAAGTTCCGGAAGACCAGGTTATGATGCTCCACATCAGTAGTTGTATAGCCATGGAAATGCTACTCCAATTATTCAGTAAACAAAGAGGGACTACATAGTTTTGACAAACGGAGTAGGAAGAAAAAGGCAGGGATGATTTAGAATCGACGATATATCCCGCCATAAGTGCGAGGGTCAATGAATTGTGAAATACTGTAGAAGATAAATGTACCGTAGGTTGGGCTATTATCTTGTATTGTTACCCAATATCCGTCCCCTGAACATTTTTTAACAACTAGACTAGACAATTTTATGAGTTGTTTCTTCTAAGTACATCTGCAGACTTTCCTCAAGCGATGATAAGTTTCCTAAATTTCCAACTCAAGTATGCATTAGTGCTCTACTTTCCACCGCCCGGGGTTTTAATTCCGACGCCAATCAAGTTTGATAGTGCATCGTGGAAGTACTGATCTCGGTACAATGACCGATTTACATATTTCATCGGTAATTTACCGAAGATTGTTGCGTATTAAAGAAGATCTTAAGTTTGAATTACGAGAATATATATATTTTAGAGGTTGGAAAATGAATGTCTTCACCCAACTCCCATTTTCATAGCTTACTCCTTTGCTGAGTTATAAAATGTTTAAATTTATTCACTAAATTTGAAATATTCGATTGTGAAATAATTTGTGATGTCCTTCTTGTACAACTCACATTACCTTTTGGTATCCTCGTGAAAGTAAGATGTTTACATGACCGCGACATATTTACTGTCCCTTTGCATAACATTATGTAGGAAGAGGGGCAAGTCACCCTCTGACAGTAAGACAGTTATCTTATTTTGCCACAAGGTTCAGTGGTTTTCGGACAAACAAAGAAAAACAAAGACGGTAATTTGAATAGTGCAAGAATGACATCAAAAATTACTGCGAAATCTACCATTTAAATTTGAGAAAATTAACTTCAACATTTCAAATCTCAGCTCAAGGATTTCCTGTAAAGATGGAAAATGAACCACTTGGATGCATTTGTCAAGCTTTGTAACATATACTTTGAAACTTTAGACTTTGCGTACACTTTAAGAACAGAATTGTTGTTATGCTCATTCACAAAGTTGTAACAAAATGGTACTTCAGGTAATTTTTGCGAATAGAGCCCCCTCAGGTGGCTACCAAGTTTTTCAGTAAAGGTTAACATTAACTTTTTTTTTAAAGTTCATGGTTCTATTCTTCAATCAAACGACGCACAATTATTATAATCAGTCGCACGCACTTGTTTGTCTTTGTTTTTGTGTTTTTCTTTGGCAAGAAACGTTTAAATCATTTGTTTTAATGGTAACAGACTTAAAAAGTAGACTGCCTGAAAGCCAACGACTCCAGCATGCTTTCTTCACGTTTGGGAACGACCAGGACGACCTACTTTGACTGAAAGAAGTTGTTGTAACAAAAGTTTTGAGAACCTTTTAAAGTCTTCACTGCCTACAACAGAGTCTCTAAATTTTAGTCTATGATAAAAACTAAGTGATACATAGGCCTAGTGTGAGGACGCCGATAAATCATAAATGCAAAGACTTGAACATGTCGATATTGAACACCTCATGTCACTGCTTTATCGATATTCGATATGGGATCCACCGATTTTCTTTCATGATATTGGTAATGTGTAAAAGTAAAATTACCTGAGTTGGTGATCCAATATACGTATATATATTAGGACTGAAACCAACTTACCTGGCAATATATACGGAAATGACTTTACGGTAGAGTCACATTCAGTCTTACCACCAACAGTCCATTAAAGACAGAAACTCATAACTCTAAAGTACATTTTTAGTATTGGGGTATATCAAAATTCGCAGTTGGTGAATACTCTTTGACTGACATCAGAGTTGGAAAATTCAAAAGGTACAAAGTAGCTCACATTCCACACAGTACAGGGGGAGTGTTTGTATTCACAGCATATGCCCACCAGGACATGGCCTTAAGCAATAAAATAGATTTGTGTTTACAGAAGGAGGAGCTTTTCAAAGTTATGGAAGGAGCAAAAGGTTGCTTGGTTAGGAGAATTGAAACTGTCTAGGACAGGGATGGGGAACCTTTTTCCTCTGAATGGCCGTTTTGATAACCATAATCCACTCTCAGGCCGCAGACAGGTAAGACGTTACGAGCGTTCATTATAAGGCGCATGCAAAGGGGCCTATTGGAAAAGCCTGGGCGAGGAAGTGGGGAGAAGACCCCGGAGGCTTTGGAGCTTGTACAAATTTGAAGGCAGTTAAAGATTATAAACGATTGGCAACGGGGGTGAAATGATGATTATCATTTACTTAAGTGGTCCTCTATTTGCATGTATGAATTTCCTCTCGGGCCGGATAGAATGGTCTCGCGGGCCGCATGAGGCCCGCGGGCCGGAGGTTCCCCTCCCCTAGTCCAGGATGACGAGAAATATATTTTAATTTAAAACGTGCGTATAACATACCTTCAGGCCCATAGCTAGACAAGGTGTTGACAGGTTGAAGGGGGCGCGATAGTTTCAAGGAGCGGGATATTTTCAGATGTGAAGAAATATTTTAGGGTAACAGTATGTTTTATTCTCAAATTTTTTGTGGGCGAAAATTTCTAAAGGGAACGGCTCCACATACCCCTCGACTAGTTGCCCACATACCCCAACTTTTGATTTTTATGAACAGTACAGTCCCTTTGAAACATTTTCGTATCTGTTTGACATCGACCTGAATTTTTACTTTAAATAACCATTATTAGTAAATCCGATTGGCTTATTTGCGATATACGTCAAATACTAATATAAGCTACATAGCCTTTAAAAATAATGACCTACTTATAACCAAAGGGACTAACAAGACCAAAATAAACTCTGGATTGCGATAACAAGACCTCATATAAGCCTGAATAATAAACGAGGTTCCAAAAGAATCTGATCTTTGTGAAGACAAAATCATAATACCTATTTTTTTGGAAGTATACCGTTCCCTACAAGTTCTTACGGATTACAAATAAAGCTCAACTTTGTAAAAATAGAAAAATGACATATATCTGTTTTATAGTAGCCTACAAGTTGAAAAATGAAATCGTTCTAGTAAAGAAACAAAACAAAATCGAACTCTTATTTAATAAATTTTTGATATGTACAGATGACAGATACACTGTAAAAGTTCTGTCAAGATAAATACAAGTTGAAAAATGAAATCGTTCTAGTAAAGAAACAAAATCGAACTCTTATTTAATAAATTTTTGACATGTACAGATGACAGATACACTGTAAAAGTTCTGTCAAGATAAATAAAGAGGTCACGTTTTGATGCTTGTTTCTGAACCTACTTAGCCAACATGAAGTCGTAAAGAAAACATGACGTATAACGGTGATGGGTCTGCGAAAACCTTGCACATAAGCTTTTGGAGATGATAAAAAGTTTCATAAGCCGTTTATAGAGTAAAAATTTACCACAGGTTAAATTGAGATATGAATCCTGTTCTAGAAGAATCCAGCTTCAGTTACTGTAATATTTACGCAGATGATGAATCAATCGTCTATATAATTTGTTGTTCACTTCTAATAGAACCACTTTGTGTGAATCACGTGACAATGATAATAAAACAGCTTGGCTACACAACAGACCCCTGATAAAAATGTTACAAGAAAAACAAATCATTTGGTTACTGAGGTAGAATAAATAAGGAAAGATGTTAAAGACCCCACGAGGTGTCATTCTATAGGGATATGGTATATAGGTGATGATTATCTGATGTTAGGATGCAATCACGTAAATTTGTTCACAGATTACAGTTGTATGTAACCGATTGTGAGCCCCTCGCCTTTGAGGCACGTGAAACAACTGTACACCCAAAACTTTGCAAAACATGGTCTCCATTCATTACAAAATAACATGTTTTAAGAGATAATTATGGTAATAATATGGACAGCAATGATCTTTGCATCTACGAGGCTCCGTGACTTCAAAACAAATCTTGCCTGCACCCCCTAACTCCCTCAAACAAAATTTGTCACAGTTGAGATAGTAATCGAAAAATATTTTGATATAATTGTTCACCTGCTGGATATGATCAAAACGAAGTTAAAAAATCTTACTTCCGTAGATAAACTAACAAACTGAAGAGAAGAAGAAACTTTACGGAGTTAAAAAAAGACATTTCCAAACTTTGCGCTGTAAGAAGAATAAATCTAATATACTTGTCCCTTAAAAATGGATCTGCCTATAAAATCGTAAGTAATCCTTTCAAAATGTTGAAATGTTCATGAAATTTTCACATAAAAATGTATTTTTGCCTGTTTTATATATCTACGCTTCAAAAATGCAGAGAGCTGCAAGACACGAAGACATGGAATCATGGTCTGTTTTCAAATCTTTCATTGTATAATGCCTCTTATCAAATATATTGCCATAAACTATCTCTAGGCAGTAGCCTACCTTGAACATTGCTATAAAATAATCTGTACTTTTCACATATTTCATACAAAAATATTGAAGGCCAGAAACGTACGTACCTTTTAAAGCTGCAAAACTTTCACTATCCCTGTTACTTAAGCTCGCCCTCGATTGCCTAAGAAAGTCTCTGGTCAGCTGCCTTTATGGTCTACAGATGATCATGTCAGTATGTGACAAGTGTTATCGCACTTTTATACAGAAACCGCGGTGACTCGCCGGAAGTTGTAGGTACCTTCAGTTTCCTGCAGGTGTATGACGAGTTTCTGATGAAAGGTATACCAGCTCTTGTGGTCACAGAAAAGTTTAGCCCTCTTTGTTCACCTGAGAGCGTTATGCATGATACATCCAATCGTAAGCTTTGGGACTGCTTTCAATGTTCTACCTGGATGGAGGAGAGGCAAGATTCTGACTTAATGGAGGTGTTGCACCCCATGCAGAGCCCGTTAGAGAAGACTATGCGTCCATATCCGACGCCGACAGAACCTCTCTCGACAAATAAAGCATAAAGGCCTTGTTGAACTACAGACTTTTCGACGTTAAAGTCAGAAACCTCCATTAAGTCAGAATCTTGCCTACCATTTAACTCCTAGTTGGAGAGAGGCAATTGAGAAAAGCGTCTTACCCAAGGACGCAACTGACTCAATGAACCCGGCAGGACTCGAAGTAGTAATCTTTTGATGTCAGTCTGACACCTTAGCCAATAGCCCACTACCCTCCTAATATTTTTGTCATACGGGTCATATGCATGAACCGAGATCATTGCCTAATTTTGTTCCAAAACTTTGTTCGAGAAATGAAGAGGGTGAGGGCTACACGCCATCCCCAGTCATTTGGTGAAAATGCAAAACAGATACTCACGATTAACCAAACCATTCTCTTGAGAATATTATATGGTATTCCTGAAACCATGAAAATTTTAATGACAGGGTACTCACAGGCTAATCTAACGAAATAACTTCATTTTCAAACTTTCAGATTCCTCACCTTTCAACAGGTCACAAATCACCACATCTTTAACGTTTGTGGTAATGTGAATTCACAAATGATGACTGCCGCTATATGATTGACATAAAAATTGCAGAATGATTCAAAATATGCCTTTAAACATAAGCCACTCCGATTGGTCAAGGGTTTCTGCTGGTAAGTTAAATGTGAAACACATAGAGTGGCGTACATGAAATCATACACATCAGAAGTGCATTCAGCGCAGTATGGTTATGAGAAATAATTTTAAAAATTTAATTTGTTTGGGAGGTGCTGAAGATCGTTATTTCTTAAATTGGGAAAGGGAGAGAGGCTGGAAAAAAGTATGCTGGGAGAATTTCAACTATATGGAATGACAAAAATGAGCCTTTAAACAGCAGTCTGCACCAGTAATACAATGCGAGTGACATCTTTGTAACCAACGACGCGATTTTTCTAAGAAAAAAAATTTTCATAGGCTAAAAATGAAAATGGCATTAGTTATGGATTTAAAATTACTTGATATCGAATTGCAAATGGAACTGAGTTACGTTTGTGAAGTAAAAACGGTGGCAAACTGGGATTTCTCAAGAGGGGGCTAGAAGGGGGTGGACTTAAAAAGTGGACAAACATCAATACAGGAGCTTTCTTATTAATAGAAGCGCTTCTGACAAAAATAAATCAATCAATCAATCAATCAATCAATCAATCAATCAATAAATGAATAAATAAATAAATGAATGAATGAATGAATGAATGAATGAATGAATGAATGAATGAATAAATGAATAAATAAATAAATAAATAAATAAATAAAATAAAAAGGCGGGCAGGGCTTCCTAGCCCCCGATCCTCCCTGAGGTTATAGCCACACTCAGAAATCATTATTTATGTGCATAAATGATCAGCAATTCAAAGCTTGGTACCTTTATTTTCAAGAAATATATTTTTTTTAAATAAAGGAATTTACTACTCATGACTAATTCGTTCACACAGTTTCCAATTTTCAAATGATGTAGCATCCATAGCTCAGTCTTTTAATGTACAATGTAATATTTTTAGGAATTAAGTATAAATAATGCCAAAGCTCATTGATGTGGCTGAATAGTGTGAATAATGATCAAAGGTATTTTCTCTGTATTCATAGACTTTGTCGGGCTACTGTATCTGGCTACTATCGGCATCTGTAGCTGTTGTGACCTTTGGCCGACATAAACTTAAGGCTTTATTTCTGAGTCACCTTACAGGTCCCATTCCTTATAAGGAAACTTCCTGCAAAATTACAATTCTTCCTATCACTTCCTCTGCTGGTAACTTTGTGACGAATTAGCATCATAACATAACAGGAGGTCAAAGTTCACCAAGCACTACATCAGAGTAAACGTTTTAGTTTGCCACATCGGAGCTTCCTAATATAGCTCAAACGATACACTGTGGGTTCCCCAGCCAGCCAGTTGCAACCAACGGAGTGCACTTCAATGTTTCAAAAATATTCGAGCAGCCCCCAAATCAAATAAGAAATTAAACAACATTTGCTTGACAATTAGGCCTATCTGATAATTTCACAGAATTCTGTTTAGGATAGACAAAGTCGTCCCAGTAATAGTCAACTTTGTTTCAGCCATCCTAACTCTTGTTACTTATTTCAAAGAGTCAAGATGGCTGAAACGATGTTGACTATTGCTTGACAGTTATTACCATTAATTCTACCATCTCTAGCCATCCGTCATTGAGAATCCTGCATTCTGATTGGTTAAACACTGACCTGTTTTTTCCACAACATACGTTAAGTAAAAGTAAAAACTGAAAATGAAATTTATCACACATTTACGGTGGTAGAATAAGAATAAACTACATTTGTCGGACTATTATTGTCTCATAAACCATCTCGTTCGTTATTTTGCCAAATTTGGAGTCTCTACGGTTTATTCAACAATCATAATCCGCCAAATGCAACTTAAATAAATCCAGAGTACTCGAGAGCCCTTAGCATACCTTGTGGAGTTACGTCACTTCCGGCTCCTCCCTTCACAATCGTTTCCTTTAACACACTGTATACAACCAATGAATCATCAACTTTGTTTCTATAACATACTGAGGTTTTACTGAGAAAAACATCCAGTACTCAGTCTATTGACTGTTTACTCTATAGACAAATAAACTTGGCACACCATCCCCATTTTATATACGCACAAACAATTGACCTTCCCTTTAATTTAAAAAAAAAGAGTTTAGGTTAAAATGTAGCTTTAACGTTTTAAAGAGCCACTTAACCCGAGCATTCCAGTGAAATGTTTATTCAGTTTCTAACTGTGGTTCTGGAGATATTAGCAGATAGTTATCATATTTTCATCACAAAGTGAGATTGAACAATTTTTTTTCAATTATGTCACATTAATCAGCAAATATTTGTTTTTCTAGATTTTAAATAATCTCTCATTTTTTTAATGTAAATGCATAATATGCATAAAAATTTTACAAACTTAAAGGGAAAATGCAGTCCCCACCCCCAATTTGAGTTAGTGTACCCCGGTACACTAGTTCAGGAATGACTCATATCAATCATATGACAATATTTTTGTAACTTATTTCTTAAATATATGCAGAGTAACTCCTTGGTTTACCTTCATTATTCAATGATTTTATCAGGAAACATTACAAAAATACTTCTGAGAGAAATAAGAGGGGATCTGTAAGGTTTAGCAAATTTTTGAACATAAACTTGGGGGGACTGCCTTCTCCCTTAAACATTCCCAATAAGCAACTAATATCCCTAATAGAGTCAAGATAATAGTTTAAACACAGAAAGCCCAAAGGCTTAGTGATTCCTTGCTGAAAGAGAATGATTTGTTGCACTGAGTCATTCAATTCATCCCTCATATTTACACTTCTGGTTTTTTTTTTCATTTGTGACGATGTTTTCACAACTAGACCTTTGCTGACCTCATATGAACTTTGAACCCCACCACAAAGGGAATAACAAAAAGGAAGGAAAAATGTCTTAGGCGAGAACCGTACCCGGGACCGCCCACAAGAGAAACCAAGCTTTAATCCACTACGCCATCAAAGAATTGGTTTTGCATATAATATTTCTAATCATGCTATATTCTTAGCATGACGTAATTTGAGGGTACCGCCCACTGTCTATTTAGTTAACGAGGTTTTCATAGTTTTACCTCTAATGACCTCCGACCTCCAACAAACCTGTAGGGTTCTCTTTCTCTTAAAGTATCGCATCTGTATATCATGTATGAAAAGAATCCATTCATCGCTATCTTGAAATACCGTGTTTTTCAAGGTTTTCGGTTTTTCCCTGTGATGATAACCTTTGACCTTTACTGAAAACAATAGAGGTCTTCCTTTTAAATGATAAGGTTATATACCAAGTATGAAGATTGTCCTTCATCTGTTCATTGCTCTCTTGAGATATCGTCTTAAATTAAGCAGTTTTAAGAATTTCATATTTCACCTACGGTGATCTCAGATCACCTTTGACCTTTACCATAATCAATAAGGTTCATCTTTTGACTACAACGCATCCACATGCCAAGTATGAAAAGTATCCATTCCTTTTGCCTTCGACAAGGAATCAAAAAGTGCGCATATAATCAGGCCTGTAGCCAGAAAAGGTATCTCAGGGTGAAAATAACTTTCAGGAGGCAAAGCACTTTCTTTGGACGCGAAATAAACTTGAATACATTGAGGCAGTGGTAGTTTAAAATATTCTAGGAGGAGCCGCCCACCTGCCCTCTCCCACTACGGACTTGCAAACAATGCCATTTAAAAAGAAACAAATGCTTCAATCTCATTTTCTTTAATTATGTGAATAAATCAGAACTTCCGAGGGCTTCATTCGGTTCCACACTAGGGATTTGACCTTGGACCAGCAGGGGCCCTAAGACGGCCCATGGACCCTGAAACTTTTAAGGGGTAAGCTACTTGCTCTTGCGGCTCCTATGTTGCACTGATATTTTGCTTAGGTTTTCCCCCTTCTTGCGGACATCAAATTCCGTCCTGCTACAAAGTCAACATTTCAAAGAAACATAGAATCTGGTTCGCTCAATTTACTTAGATGACATCCCACCGCGTGACAATGCATCAAGTGTTTTAAAACATGACATTTCTTTAACTATAACTGCCTTTCATTTGCAATATGCTACAGTGAAAAAGCGGTCTCTCAACCCCGATTTTTTTTAAACCACTTAATTTCCTCTTCAGAATTATCGTTTAACTCGAGAAGCCATTAAGTTCAGTGGGCCGCATTACCAGGTTTTGAAAGTAATTGCTCACCGCCCCTCTTTGCTTGTACATCTGCCCCGCGGGTATGTTTCCCTGTAAAATTTACCTTAAATGTTCCTTTCTTAATGTGTAAAAATGTTCAGTTACTTGTCTGACTGATTGTCAATTGTCACCCTTCTTTTCACGGATGAGCATACATTGTGTTAAAACAAAGAAATTAATGAAAGTTGAAACATAAATTATCTCATCAGTAATTTCCGGCCAAGCTCCTTTGTTTGCCCTCACATTCTTTAGAGGATGGGTTTAAGTAAAGATTTATTTTCAATATTTCTAGGAGGAACTAAAGCTTAACATTCTGATGAATTTTTTATTTATTTCCTATTGCTGTTATTGGGATTTCAGCAGATGTAGTTGACACATTTATTTCTTTATTATTTAGCCTGCCTATGACGCAAGAATATGCTAGTATCAACTGTTGAAGTTCCTCAAGTGAGAAATTAAAACTTGTCACATATTTGCTATAAACCACAACAATGTCCAAAGGTTCTTTTTCCATCTTAATTATATTTTAATGGTTGTTAAAAGGTTATTGCTGTTGTGCATCACCTAAGGTACCCCGACTCTGTTTGCTCAGGTCCTCAGCTGCTCAGCTTGACTGAACAAGAAATATGCCGAACAGTCTGCTACGTAGGCGACACTTAAGGTAGTCTGTGACCCGAGTAGGGGAAACAACGCAAATGACACTTGAAAACACTTCTCTTTCCCTGTCTCGATTGCCTTCGAAAAATGAGAAAAAAATTGTTTGTTCTTATCAGTAGTCCGCATGCATAGAGCGCAAAATATGAAGCAGCAAAACTGATGAGAGTCATTCATATACCTTACTAAAGAATACATCAATTCTGATTAATCCAGTAAAGACAGACAGTTATCACCGCAAAGTACATTTTGGTGTGGGGATATCAAAATTCTCAGCTGGTTAATGCTCTTTGATTGACATCAAACTTTGAAATTTCAAAGAGGCAGAGTAAAGGTGCGTTCACACCAAAACCAAAATCTCCTGCGTTTTGCGGGCGGGACGCGGAAATTTTTTCACAGGACTAATAGGGGTAATTTTAATTAAATGAAAATTTAGAAAATCACCCTAATCGTTCTGAGATAACAAATTTCGCACCCGCCGCAAAACGCAGCAGATTTTCGGTTTTGGTGTGATCGCACCTTTACTCACATTCCACACAATGCAGAGATCGTTTGGACTACACAATATAACCAAGTACCGTATACTCACTGGGACGTGGCCTGGCGTAATCAAGTAAATGTGTTTGCACAAGGAGGAGGTTTATAAAGTTAAGGGAGGAGCTACAAGTTACTTAGTTGGCAAAATCGTAAATGTTCTGGGACGACGAGAATGGCCCTTTTAAAATGGAAATATTACATATATGGTACAGAATATTTCAATACCCTTAACTTTATGATCTAGACAAATAGAATATAACGTAATTCAAGATGGGGTGATTGGAACTTGATTTACAAGTAATGAGGTGAACTGTTTTGTAGCTGGCAAATATTTTTTTCCGCCAAACTTTACAATTTTCAAGTGACGTACATAACATTTAAAACTTTTCTATTGGAATAATATTTTGGGGAAGGAAAGCTACCTCCGATTTATTGGCGAGACTGAATGGTTTAACATGTTAATACTATTGTTGTGATATGCCGTCTTTTTGATAAAATGGGAACACAATATGCCTCTTTAAGGAAAGTTCGTGGGGGCTGCAGGTTAACTTTTTTATGTTGTGGAGATATCAGCTTTTAAAGATTGCCGGGATGCGATTTGAAACAAGTCCATGATGTCATAACAGACCACAAAAGGACCAACTGACCAGGTTACAATGCTTTCTTTTGTTTTCTTCGGTCAACTTATTATTGCAGGTATTGATATAAATGAATTGTATCATCCTTTCTCAACTTTACAACCTTAAAAATAAATATTTCGAATAGTAACTTGACAATATTGACTGCAGTATAGAAAATCATTGAGACATCATGAGGAACTAAATAGATAAAAGATGTCCAAGCTTTGTAGACTTATAGGCTACACTTCATCATATAGATATAGATATTGTAGCACAATAATAACAATACTTTGAAAAAGCCGCACAAGATATGGCGATGATGTTTGTTCTTGGCGCTGCTAGTGCAAAACAGGTTCCTAGCCACAGTGGGGGGGGGGGATGGGATGGGAGACAGCGGGGAGAGTCCATATAGTCAGGGGGTCCGTGAAGGACTCACATAGCCTGTCGGTGCCCGTTTTAGGTTTTTACCGAACTTTGCTCTTGCACCAATATTGGCATTGCTTCCAAATAACATGATTTAATAGTGTTGCAGGCCCAGATAACAAAATGCCCAAGTAGCGGTCATTATCTGTACTATATTCTTTTGGGAAGGGTCATCCTCTGTGATCTAGGAGGTAGGTTTAGCCCAAACTTGTCTACACGCTCTATACTCGTATCAATGTATGGTGGAGCTAATTTGACTAAGTCATTACTTCCTAACCGAGCGTGATAATAAGCTTACAAAACACACGGAGTCACATTTTATTCACCCTCACAGTCCGAAAATACAGGTTGAGGGGGGCGCAAAAATAATTTTTACGAAAGGTATCCCAACCCCCGTCCGGGATAATTGTCAACATGAAAAATAAAAATAGTTCATGCAGGTCTCAAAATAGCTCCTACCAACGTTTCTCAAAACGTCTGAAAAGAGACTTCTCGTTAAAATTAAAATAAACCTGTTGTCCTAGTGGGAATGGCGTCAGAGTACTGGACTCATATCTGATGAGCAGCTTCCTTTTTGCTTTCTTTCAAGTGACCAATTTCAAGGATACATGGGCAGGATAACCGGCTTGCTTACTTCGTAAATGCAGAGTGGTCGTCTGACACTGCATGGTCATGCCATAGAAATGCTTCTTTGTGTACTTTCTTGATTCTCAAATGACAGGAAATCACATCTAACAAAGTTTACTGTCGTTTTTCATGAAGAAGATACTCTGTAGAGGGCCAGGCAGACCTTCCGTATGGCCATTTCCAAAAATGTACTTAATTGCTGACTATTGCAACTTGGTTTTCATATAATGATACTGATAATGATATACAATTTCATTAAAACGTATGGCTCTTCGTGCTCTTATCTTGGTTTCCAGATGCCAGAAATTTACATCTATCAGTGATTAATTTCCCAAATTTTGTCCCCCCCCCCCTTTAAGGTTTCTTGCCTTTGGTGTCTAGTAGATTTAATCTTTATATGCACAAAGTAAGTACCATTTTACACAAAACCTTGAATCTGGACCAGACAAAATAATGAACCATCATAATTATAATGGTCGCCTTTACACTAATATGTGAAAGAAAGGGATTGGAAATGGAAACATGTTGGGGGGGGGGGGAATGGGAAAGCAGTTTTCTACCAGGTGGGGTAATCTAAAAGAAAAGGTTGGAAAGTCAGGACTTAGATCGTGTCGAGGCATGGAGTATCTACCTACTTCAAAGCGCCCCTACAGGCCATTCTCGCCCACTCTGACCGAATTTCCTAGCTCCGCCACTGATGGGGGGGGGGGAGGGAGGCCGTGCTGCTGCTAGAAAAAATCTCTCCCCTAGACAGTTTTTGAGAAGAAGTATTATGCTCCACTTCCCTTGAACACCTTGTCTTGTAAGGGTCTAAGTATGAGCTAATACGACATACCTTAATATTAATGGCCATCTGATATTTTAATCGCAACTTAGGTAAATGATTTTGTCTGGGTTTTATGTTTAATTTGTGTATTTCTTTTGTGGATTTCTTGATATTTTCCCGTTTCACTCAATTACAGTACTTACAGGAAGAAAAGTTTTTTCACATTGATTTCACTTTAATGTGAATTAAGTCTAATTACCTGTAGTTTAAATTCTTTTGTTTTCTTCCTCATATCATAGCTTCATGTAATACCTTCATCTGTTCATCTAATCTTATTCAATTCTTTAATTTTTGGTGCTAATCAAATAAACATTAATTTGAAATTGTGGCCTCTTTATAATGTGCAGTTTTGTCCAATATTACTCAGTGTTATTATTATGTTCATAGCAAGCTTTAATTCTCTCCTATCGGTGCTATGCAAACTTGATTTAAATTACAATTTTTTGCCTCTTGCAATACAAACATAACCAGGTCAAACCTCGATTTGCTATATACGTGGAAAATATTTTAGGGAATAAATTAGTACAAATTATTTGTCCAGTGAAATTGTGTTGTAGCATGCGTGTTCCTGCTACCAGCGCATTTAGAATGTCACATGTTCTTCCTCAGACGTAACCGTGTTAGTGTTGAGGTCAGTTGTGAACCCGTACCCCCTCCCCATTAAGAAATCACACCCAAAATGAATCCCTAGGATCGTCACTGCCTGCTGTACAGGCAAGTGCGCACTTGCTAGCTGCTTTAACGGTGATAAAGCATAAAGTCAAGGATATGTGGCCCTCCGCCGAAAGCATTGGGGAACCACCCTGGTCTACACATTGTTCTATATTACGCTTGTGGGTTCAACATATCCTGCGGACTTTTCCCTTGAATTGGTTGCGCGCTACCTTTAAGAGCATTACGTCCTTCGTAAATGTTCCTCCAAGGTGCATGATACTCAGTCGAGAACATCTAAGAAAAGTGTTGCGAATAAATGGGATTACTCAGAGTCGGAAAATTAACAAAAATGAAGGTATATTAGGGGAGAGAAAGAGGGAAGTTACGAAGTGGTACCCGTACCGCAACCAAAAAAGGAAAATCTAGTCATTAATAACGAAGATTTCAAAACTTACAAACAGTTCAAAGCTTGACCACCTATAGCATCAGCTTGCTTTTAAGCTACCTTATATGACCAAGTCTTACATGTACAAAAAATTCAAATTGGAGCCTGGAACACCTTTCTAGGGGGCCTTGTATTGGCATGTATCGTCCGTCTGTCAGGGTGTCAACTACCCTAGGTAATGGATTATTTTACGCACTACTTTTTTCTTCTTCTTCAGTGCAAAACAATTTTTTGTGAAGCCTTCAAGTTCAAAGGGGTAACCATCAACATAGTACAGAAGCTCCCACATCTCTAAATCTCAGCGATCCTGAGCCTTTCAGATATTTGAAAACATTGTGAAAGGCCTACTGTGAGCCTTTAGATGAAGGTAAGATATACTGAATGGACACTTCTGCAAGGGTTCAGAAGCCACGAGATACATCAAATTGTGCTGGTTAATGGAATTGGTGGCCATGTTAAGCTGATGTGACAGTGTGATAAACGTATGATGTAACATAGAGAGGGCGCTGCTGGTCCTTCTCCTCCTGGTTCATCTCGATTGCAGGATATGTTTAATTGTGGGTGTATTTCGGAGAAAATAGACTGTCTTGCAACTTTCTGCAGGCATTTTACCCCAGTGAAATATCCTCTGTCATTGTTAACCGTTTTTATTCCTTAGCTAACGATTGTTCCAAAAGTTTCCTGGTCGCGGTTCCATTCATTTACGTCAAATGGGGGCTTATTTGACCTCTAGTAATACACCTCAGTCCCTTGGTATCAAAATCCTCTTTGCTAGATAGGCCAACTGAAAATACCTTGGCCTTACTGCTGAGAAAACAAATGTCCAGATGTTAACGGCTTCCGCTTCCGGCTGAAACAGTGACGCTTCATTCCACAACTGATAAGACCTTGGCAATAATATCTAGGAAAAGACGAACCCTAGATCAGGTCATCTTTTGCAAGAGATGGCTATATACAGCCTTTCGTTCATTCATTCATTCATTCATTCATTCATTCATTCATTCATTCATTCATTCATTCATTCATTCATTCATTCATTCAGTTCGATTTCATTCATTCATTCATTCATTCCGGTTCATTCCTTCATTTTGATTCATTCATTTCAATTTATTCCGCTTCATTCTTTCATTTCTTTTTTACTTCATTAGCTTCTGAACGTGAAATACGTCATACCCTGGAGAAAGATTCAAAGAAAGGAACACCGAGTAAAAGGTCTCTCCTTACCGGGTCATACCAAAGACTCAACTGGAAAAAAGGCCGTAGCCGGCCCGACTTAGACCAATTGGTTAGAAACTGAGCCGGAAAACCTCATCTACACTGTAAAAACAGTGTTTATGAGTTTGGAAACACGTTTAAAGTCTAAACATGTTCAGGAATTAAACACATGATGTTTAGGAATTAAATACACAATGTTTAGGAATTAAACATGAGTGTTTAGGATAGAAACATGTTTCCAAAGTGGGGGCAAAATCTCTAGTGTAAGGTGTAAAAGATTTTGAAGATTCCCATTTCCAGTGGTTCTGAGTCTTTATTCATAGATGGAATGACCGTTTGGCAGTTTGGAGCTTTTTTTTTTTTTTTTTTTTTTTTTTTGCTGTTTTTGCAGTACCCCTGTTTTTGTACCCTAAGATTCACGTTTTGCACTTGCATAAATGTTCTTAAAAATGAAGGAATTACGAATAAAGGTGGAGGTGTTTGAAGCATTAATACTTAGCAATCGCCAGGTTCTGGACTCGATCCCCTGTTGGTTCATAGTAAGGTACTAGGTCAAAAACATTTCCCATTGAATGACCTTACAAATTAAACGTATCCAAATTTTAGTAATTAAAGTATTTAATTGGGACCCATCCGACGTGAAATTGTTATTCACGAGCCCCTTATGGGTTCCTACCACGTTGCAGACTGTCTTACTGAAATAACTGGACCAAGGCATGTATTAAGGTCGGCTAGCAAGCCTCAAAATGAGTCTTACTCCAGACCCAAGTCCAGACCCTAGTCCTAGTTGTACACTGTACAACGTTGATTGGGAAATACTGTGAATACGCTCTCTATCGCTGCAAATTACAGTTCGATACTGGGTGCGTTTTAGTCAACTGTTAGTAAGCGTTGCCTTGTTCTAACAGAACTAACAACCCGTTGAGGCTTTAAGTTCTGTTAGATGATCACATGACTGATTACCATGGCGATTGCGTCATCCCGTTGACGTCACAATAGACCTGACAAAACCTAACACTAACGGTTGACTAAAACGCACCCACTGTAAGATACAAAATACTCGAGTACTACGCACAGTTTAGTTAGCAAGCGCCCTCGTTTTGTTAAAACGTGTGGGAAGTAAAAATTCGCCAACGTCTTGACCAAGAATAACAAATTGTTTGACAGAATGAAGATTTATTCATTGAAGAATATCGTGGAGGTGGAGAGTGACTTCCAATATGCCTATTCACAGCTATTCTGAAAAAAATTCAAATCAGGAGAAAGGGGGGGGGTGTTCAGATTTTGCAATAGGACCCGTGTCAGTCGATTGCTAAAGGTAACAGAAACCAAAAGTTTAAGTAATCTACCCAATTTACGTTGTAAATACCTGCTTGGGTCACCTTACATCAAGAACTGGTCCAGAAAAACTTTATTTCTTCAGATATTTCATTGATTTAATTATTTATTAAATTTTGTTTATTTATTTATTCATTCATTTATTTATTTTTGTAGTTATTTATGTTGGCTTAAGGTTGTTAGGTGTTGCAAGTAACCTTCTTACGCGTTATATTAGGACAGACGAAAGACATTAATTAGTGTGGAGGGCGAAAATGATCTTCCTTTTTTTTGTTGGTGTTTCCAAGAACAACTTTCTGTTCGTCATTTTTCATAGCTAACAGTTTTGAGATGTCGCTATGTAGTTAAATGGGATGTAGAGTTTATTTATGAGCATTGAAATAGTTTAATAAATGAAACACGGTAGGAACAATATGTCTTCCTATGAACAGTTTTATTTTTCAAGTAAGAATTTACCGGTTTTTTTTTTCACTTTTAATTAACAAAGCTAGTCTTGTTGTTTTAAGGTGCCGACATCACGTTCAGGACAAGGAAGAGGCTAATCAGAATCATTAAAATAGTGATAATAAATATATGTTGGGAGTGCAGACAAGCTGCCATGGAGAACCTGTCAGGTCTGGAAAAATCATGATCTCTAATTAAGTACTCTTCTCAAGAAAGATTTTCTGCTTTTCATTTTCAGAGTTTAACAATTTTAAGGTGTTTCTTTTACGTTTAATGTGACCGGTGAACAGGTGAAGGCTACTTGGGACTGTGAGGAACTCAGTGATTAATTATTAGGAGTGGAGTGGACAAGGCGAAGAGATAATTACAGCTGTTTTCAAAAAAGCTTTCCTGTTTCACTTTTGATAGGGTACAGCTTTTAGAGAGGGCAGAAAATATTCTGGGGGTATGGGAACATGACAAAAATGTGCTCTACTTTTCGCGGAGGGGACAAATGAATATTTTCTTCCATACCCACTTAGAAATTAGAATTATATTTCCATAAATCACCTTTCCAGCATAGGCGTACGGGTCAATATTTCGGGGGGCAAGGATAATTTTTACCCGAATTTAGAATTTTGGACCAGGTTGCCCGAATTTCGATACCGCTGTGTCGGTTGTTATAATAAATCGTTGAACATGCTAAACATTAGCTGATCAAACGATAGAGATTTCTGATTTTCTAGTACAACTATATTATCAGAAAGAGTATTCGTGACCAGCAAAATGGGTATGCAAAATGGGTATAACTTATTTTCTTGGCTGTCTCATTAGTCAAAATGGATCTAATATTTTTGCCCGAATTGGGAGGGCATATGCCCCCTGCCCCTTGCCTCGTACGCTTATGCTTAACCAATGTGAAATGAAACAAAGTAAACAAAGTTATAAAACAGTACTATCGGATGGTATCTAAGGGTAGAGGGTTTGGGGCGCCAAAAAAGGCATTTTCTAGGGTGATTTTGAACGAGTTTAGACAAAACTCTCCAAATGGATTATGATCGAGGAGCCTATCAGAGCCCCTTGTCCTTACCTTCCTACAGAATACCTTTTAAGCGAGTTTTTGAAGATGATCCTATCTGCCCCATTGTTGCTACCCGCAGTACAGCTTGACTGTAATTATTGTTCGAAAACTCGAATCACCTATACAAGGATATCAACATACAAAATCTCAGAGGAGATGTTACCTGCGTCGTAAAGTTTACACGTAGTTGCTCACGATTATGTGTTTATAAAAATGTTTGATTTTATGATTTTTGTGGTCTGTTTAGCCCGCATCAAAATACTCCTGTCCATTGTTAGTAGCTTTGCAAATAACCAATGCTTCCGGTGCAGCTGGACTTTTGGCTTGATCTACCACCGGAACATTGCCCTGGACTCTGCCAGGGCCCTACAGAGGGCTCTAGATCCCACGAGAAGGGGACAGGCTCCCTCTACACTGAGCGTAATCTGGTCACACCATCTTGAACCCCCTTGAAAAATTCTGGGTACATACCGCATTTGTAAAGCGATCGGTGCCCTTGACATACACAGGCTAGTCAGGATTGTGAAAATAATCTAAAAATGTAAATAAAAGGCGTATGGAGGGGAAAATGTGATCTGAGAAGTTTTCAGTCTGGGAATGTATAGGCAGCAGAGCACTATCCAGGGGTACAGGATACTCCACTGGATACTCCACTAGGGTGACATGAGGCAGTTGTAACTTTTTGAAGCAAATCCCATTCATCTAGGACGACAACTTCTACATATCATCGAATGGAGAGTCAATACCATTCAAGGACAATGCAGTCATCTGACTATTAATTGCAGAACGCCCTAAACTACTTCGTGTATGATTATTTTCAATCATGTGACGATGCCTTGCTGCTAATTCTTTTTTAAAGGGGCATATTGAGTTGGTTCACAAAATTCATGATTTTTTTCACAACTGTTGAGATTTACTCACACGTTGAAGGTAAATGATTAAACTAAGAGATTCTGCATGTCTGACTCATAACTGAAATGATATGATAGGGTAATGGCTATGATAGGATAATTAATGGTTAAAATCATTGATTACAACTTTTGTGACCAGACACTTTTTATCATTATGTAGTAATCATATGCAATCCCTTACCACACAAACAATACAATGTCTCACATTTCCAGTAACTGTAGGAAGTGAAACATGAGTAATGGGGCTAATTAGAAGCATTGCCATGCAATGATTCCCTTCAAGCTTGTCCCAAAAATAATCGATGCCACCTCAGTGAGCCCCTTTAAATTCATTGTAAGACTTTTGATATGTAAAATTTCTTTTCTGATTTCTGAAACATCATAAAAGATGCATGTAAGAGGTTCAAAAGATTTAGCTGATGCAGCACAAAAAGTTGGGGTGGCTCTCATGCCCCCTATGGAATCCCTTAGAGTGCTGAAAAGCATAACTAGATCCCGAACAGTTACATCATTGCAGTTCATTGTAAAGTTTTAGGAACTTTTTTGGGACACCAATACGATTTACAATTTACTGAAGTTAACGGCTGCCCTCTTTATTACAAAAAGATTCTTATCACGTGAATCACGCGCTCTCTTCAAGGACTGGCCTCGAGAAAAGCCATCTTGAGGCCGGTTTTTGAGGCTACAGCCTCGTAAGGCCATGTCTCGGTCCTACACTCTCTCCTCAGTACAGTCGCAAATTTGGTAGCTGCGTCTTCGAAGTCGATCTGAGGCCGGATATTAAAAGTCAAATAATTTTTGAAGATCCTTTAAAAGAAAGCTAATATTCTTCAGTGATCATTTCCTTCTTGAGAATGTCTAAGATCTCAAATCTTCCACACAATATTGAATCAATATATAAAGGCTATAATACAAACTGGTTGGTGCGTTGTTATTCATGCCAATAAAGTCTCAAAGGGTATGTTCTCGACCTCGAGAAATGTGGCTGTTACTATTATATTAATTGTCTGATGGCGCACCATGCTGGGTTGCATGTACGTGGAAGCCTTGAAAACACACATGTTGAATAATATTAAATAAACAGAAAGAGTACGCCTATAAGCCTAATGTCGATTATGTAAAGGGTTTCGTGTTCCACGAGTGCGTTACAATCGATAATGTATAATTTACAGATTATGTAGTAATTTTTGTGAACCGATAATGTAGTAAAAACCCAGCCAACACACCACATTGGGTCCCAAGTGGGGCCAAATTGGGCTAACGATTGGGGCCAAATCAGTTCTGTCAGGTGTTTTTCATTAGGCCCCAATTGGGCTAACTTAGCTCAATTGGGCCCCAACTTAGCCCACATGAGTTCACCACATCTCCCTCATCTCTCTCATGAGCCCAATTGGGCCCCAATCGGATCCCAAGTAAATGCCAACGTCAGCCCAAGCCCAATTAAGCCCAAGCTGCCCAAGTAAAGCCCAATTGGGGCCCAACTGGGCTTGTTTGCTGGGAATGTGCCGAAAATGTATAGTTGCATGTACGTGGAAACTTTGAGTGAACATAGGCTACATGTTGAATATCAATAAATAAACAGAAAGTACGCCAAAGTGTCTAATGTCGGTCAGGTGTAAAGGGTATCATATTCCCCAAGTGGGTTACAACGGATATTGTTATAATTTACCAATATGTAGTAATTTTTGTGAACCGATAATGCAGTAGACTAGCACATCAATGATGCCGTTGCTCAGCTTCCATGCCCTAATGTCCCACCACATTTTAACAGTAGAAAACATTTTTACAATTTTGGAAATATAAAATTAGTATTTGCTTAAGACACCTATCCCTTCCCTGTAAAAGTCATCGATAAGTTTTTTTGCATCTTACCGAACCCTTGGCTTTCCGTCCTGTGAAGTAACAGATTGCGTCATATAACACTATGTGGTGTTGATAAAAAAGAGGCTTAATTTATTTTGCTATAGGCCTAACTAATTTCATGGCATGTCTCCTTGTCAAATAAAATACGTTTATTAGAGAAATCACATTGCTCTTTCATCTTCAAAAAGCCCGTTTTTCCGTTAGTATCTAGATTTTCCGCCAATCTGTAGTAAAGACGTCACAGTAACGCATGAGCCTCAGATCATTCAGTTACTTTCTGCGTTAACTTCAATGTAAGCGAATCTAGTTCTGACACCGTGACAGCTTACAGTTTTCATGATTATCGAGTTGTGCAGTTCCTTTAAGAATTAGACCAGTAAAAAGAGGAAACCGTAGTATAATGTGTCACCAACCATACTCTATAATAATTAGCTTGGTTGCGCTGGATAGATTTCTGGCCAGCAAATTGGCTGACATTTGGGATGTTTTAGCCATGCGCGTAGCAAGCGAGTAGACGGGGTGGACAATGTCCAGGGGCCCCAACCAAGATTAACAAAAAAAAAATGTGGTTTTGGGCCTGGCTATGATACATTATCGAATTATGCAGGGTTTACTTTCAAGTTTTTAACATACGTTTTGTATGACGTTATTGTATTGGGTTATAACATCAACAGGAATAGTTGTCAATCGACAACTGGAAAAAGTATGATCGCATATAGTGCCATACGTTGTGCATTTGTTAGTTTATAAATATGTGCATGGATGGCCGTAGAGGGCTTATGCAATTGGAATTATGATACCATTGGTTTTGGGACCCTTCACTGCTCTTGTCTATGGGCCCTAGGGGGTCTTGCTAGGCTCCTGGTTTAAGCCACTACAATAAACGTGGGAGATTCCAACTTTGTCAGTTTAGATTCGCTCTGTATTTGATTTGGGATTATGAGAACATTCTTCATGAAAATGTAAGAATTGTTTACGATGAAAATATATTTTATAATTTTTTATGATAACATAAAACTACACTTTGAAGGAAAACGTGCTTTAACTATTACTTCACATTTAAATAGTCCCTATACCACAATGGTACAACCCAATCAACACGCCAGGCTTACATGCAACAATTAATGATGTGAAACTTTTTGATATTTCCCCAGCCCACCCCCTGCAGAGGTATTCCCCCAACATGAAGTCTGGATACGGTCCTGCCAATCTCTTATATTAAAACTGTCAAGAGAACTTTCACACACAGTTATTTCAGAAAAAGTGACCATATACAGTTATTAAGCGTTCTGCCCACTATGAAGTATGATGTGACTTACAGCCAATATGCGTGTGCATGACACTAGAAAAGTATACCAAGTTTTAGCCATTTCTACTCAGTTGACCACTCTATTCCTCAGTCTATCAATGAACTTTCTGTGCAGCTACCTAAATTCAATAAAGTTAAAGGGGTTTGCTGTTGTATTGCAATGAGACACAGATGTTAGTGATAACTTCCCTATGAATCACAGGCTTTGACAAAGACAGCGTTCAAACCCTTTAAAAAGTCTGTGGTCAACAGAGCTAGCTTGTTTAGGGATTAAATTTTGCAAGTGGAGAGATAGATTAGTTAGTTAGTTAGATGAGGTTTAACGACACACCAACACGCATGTGTTATATAGTGTCAGCTAGGGAAAAAAGGGAATGGTGGGGAAGTGGAGAGATAGAGTTCCCCGGGAACAGATCTAGTGGAAAAACCCAGGAGATGGTCCATTGTATTCGTTGTTAGGGAAATAAATACAACGAAAAAAAGACAACCGAAACAAAATATAAAATAGAATTACTTCGTAATTTCCATACATGCCATAGAAAAATTAGAACAATGTAATAATAACATTTCAATCGTTTGTAAATCTTTCCGAGTGATGTTTATTTTTATTTTGGCTTTCCCAAATTGACCATATTAATTGCACCTACTCGATAATGTTACCACCTACGTTTAAATCGTGAACTATACCACAGACAAATTATAATAGACTGATAGAGCAGAACTCTGGACTGCCTGCAACAATGGAAACACAATGTCCATTGCATTTCACACACGAAAACATAACGAATGCACATATGCCGAGAAGGCTACCAGTAAAGCTAGTCACAAACTAGACAGGAAACATGGCTTGCAAAACATTCCCGGTTAGTTCAAAATTTCAGCTGACTATCAATTATCCCCCTTAAAATGATGGGAAATTAAAACTGATCAAAATTTTCAATTTGAGCCCAACCGCATGTTAGTAACAGATCCCGACAAACGGGACAACAAACTTCATATACATTGTATATGATCTGTTGCCTACATTTTATCAGAAAATATGCTGTTTAGAAGGTGCCCCAAACCCCTCAAAAGATAAAAAAATGCCAGCAACAAGTTTTGTTCACCACCTTCAAAACTGTAAATCTAAGATTTTATCAGATGAAGCTTTCAGCTGAGCTTGTAACAAAAATGCACTGATATATTATGTTGACGCAGTTCACGTTCGTATATATCTAAGATACATGTATATGTAAATATGAGTACGCATGTGCTTATATTCTTAGTACGTATGTATGAATGTATTAACATTCATACCTACGAAAGCACGCATCTTGAGTACGTACCGTATGTACGCAATTATAGATATATGGGAGTGTGTGTGTGTATGCGTGTGTAGAAACAGGCCAACTCGGACCCACGTTGAACTTAAAATATGACGATCCATTGATATTTTTCAAAAATGTGACGTCCGGTGACTATTCCACAATTAAAGATTTCTGGCTGCATTAGACCCACTTTCGGAAAGGCATCTGGGAATATGAGAAGATTGTGTCACGGTGGGAAGACAGACCGAGGGGATTTGATGTCTAAAAGTAGAAGACAAACCCAGATTAAATACCAAACGGCCCCAAAGGCGCCGCAAGAGAGCGAAGGGCTCCCTTAAACGCGTGGGGGGGCTCAGTACCCTTATGGGGTAGAGGGGCTACACCCCTGAAAGCCCCGAGTTAGGGTATTTTAAGAACTAAAACTATAAAAATGAAGCATTTGGCTATCTTAAAACTCATCAGATGTGCCTTAAAAAGATTCCCAAAGTTACATTTTGACCAGTTTGATAATAGCCTTTCTCAGAAGAACAGGTCATTTTTTATGATGAAGAAGATTTGGCTTGTGGCTATTTACAATGATAAAGGAAGAGCTTGAACGAAGCTATGCAGCACACAAGAAGTTCTACAGAAGTAAACACCAAACAGTATTGAAAACAGATGCGCGCGAAGTGTGCCTAAGAAAGTAAAGCTGTTTAAGGCATTTTGTTGTAGCGTATTATTTTTCTGTATTGGTTTAAATGCAATATTATCCATTACATGAAAGATTATCCTATTTTCTCCACCCCCCTTATCCTTTTTCATGTTTCATTTTTGTCGATGGTCCGGAACAAGGAACTCCTCAAATTTTTTTATCCTCAAGTTTTTTTTTATTTATTGAGAAATTACATAATTTGTCTCACATTTCTCTATTTTAAAAACTGAAAAGTTTTAGTTTAACTAACTGTTGACCTGTGACATTTGCCGTCAAACGCCATTGATGAGGTTGCACATATTTCCATTAGAATAGTTTGTCTGACGTATTCAACTCCGCCAATGAGCCCCACCCCTTACTGGCAAACATTTTCGCTAACCATGTGTTCTCCCCCAAGTATACAAAAATAATCAGGTTCTTTTAATTGCTAGCGTAATACACTAAAGTAGAAGTTGTAAATTAACGTTCGGAATTAAAGGGAAATAATGCATTTGTTTCTTAAAAAACACAAACAGAAACTTAGAAAAATATAAGAAAAGATAAGGAAGAAAGAAACAGATAATAGGATGTCCTAGACCGAAGTATGAACGAATAAGGGAACCAGTATTTCTCCATTAAATAGTTTTAACCCGATTTTTGAAGCAAGAAAACGACGTAAGTTTACTTATACCACTTGGAAGAACTGAGACTCTTTGTTGATGATTATCACAATTAAATGACCCCGACTTATTATGGCCAAAGAGGAATATGGGACACACATTTTGGTGCAAATGCAGACGCACATACCCAAATACCCACTGACACACATCTTCACATTTACACGGTTGGGGAAAGTACAGTATCTTCTCTCGTGAAAGAATTATATGTAGAGAGAAGATGAGATAATTACACGGAAGAGTTTAACAGCCAAATTATACATGCAAATTGGTCAAAACATCACTTGTTTCAAGACTGCTTTTAGGAAATGAGGACAATTATCTTGCCACGGGTCATTTAGAGACAGTTAGCAACTAGCGTGTTACATCGATAAGGAGAAGTCCTACTTTCTTGCATAAATTTTACTCAATGATTAGAAGAATTACCCCGATTGACCTCGGGCATGATTTTTCAACTGGTTTTACCTTCACGTACCTGGGAAAAAGTGAACGTATATTGTTCCGTAGTGAATTCCGACAGTAAACTTTAATTCCCTGCTAATCTGCACTATTTGGTTTTGGGGTATTACTAGCCAGGCGCGTAGCTAGGATTGTGTCATGGTAGGGGTTTTGAAGAAGTGCGATAAGGGGGAGGAGTCTAAGGGGAGGGGTTTCCCTTCCCCTTTGGGGAAAAAAGGCTTTTTTAGGTCTCCAGATGCAATATGGTGCAATGTTCGTGCCTCAAACGTAATAAAGTTTGTAGTAATCATGTGTTTTTTGCCATTTTTTTTTTTTTTTGAAGCTTGGGTCATGAGGGGGTTTCAGCCCCCAAAACACCCCTTGGCTACGCGCTTGAAAAATGACAAAATTGCATGTTATCCAAAAAAATGTTAGTGGAGATGTCTCAGCTAAAGTTACAGCTCTCGGAAGAAAGGAAGGGAAAATCTATACCTCATGAAAAAAAAAAACATTTTCATATCGCGTTCAGCTACTGAGATATTCTCATCATTTCCAAGGACGCTGCCATTTTCACTTTTTATGCTTTGAGCAAGTCTATTTTGATGTCATATGCTCATTTCCTGTTCCCACATGTTGTGCTTTTCTATAGAAATTTAGTTCCATTTGGAGATCCATCCACAATTCAGAAAGTGATCTCAGAAATGAATAGATTCAATTCTGATTTTTTTTTTGTTATCGGAAACCACCCAGTCGTGTAGTCAAGGTGGGCCAGAAGCCCCCTTAATTTTTTTCTCCCCTATAGAAAGTTTCAAGTTGCCATTGACCTAATACATTTTTACACATTTGCCCCCGAAAAATTTTTCGCTCCCTGGAAGCCCCATCGCCACCTTCAGTACCTTGTCTGGTTACGGGCCTGAAACCACCTTATACAATCCAACCTTACATTGAGAAAAGGGGAACAAAATACAAAGAGACACAAAGAAATCTCAGACACTAAGTGAGCAGGAAAAGTCAAATAGACTTGCTGCAAGTCGTTCACTTTGAAGAATGGCAACTTCCTTGACAAGAATAGAATTGCGATATTTCCACAACGATACAAAATATTAAGATGCAGTTTTTGCACTCCGTCTTGTTATTTTGCTGTTCTTTCATTGATGTTACTGAAATAATATTATATCCATCTACGGTAGCTTTGAAACAGTTGTTGAAAAGCAAATGACACCTTCAAATTCGTTAGTGTAAGTGAGAAGGACATCTGTGTTGAATCTTCCGTATGGCCTTTATAAAACAAGACTAAGATTTCAAATCATGGGCGAATAGCTTGAAAGCGGGATCTCTTTGGCTTCTACCCCACGTAGTTATTAATCGAAGCCTACAGCTTTGATTGTTGGATATGCTCAGTTTGTCAAAAACTCTGGTATTGACGCAGCGACAGCCCCTTCGAGAATTTCCTTTTGTTGAACACGCTAATCTGTCGCTTAAATTGGTGTGAACATCTTAGCTTTAGCTGGTAGAAGCCTTTTTTGTGTCATGCACCGGCGGCAGGAAGCTGTTCAAGACTGGGGGGGGGGGGCTGAACCTTGTTTCGGATCGCCGTCCTGGGGGAGTGGTCTGAGGGGAGGGGTCTGAGGGGAGGGGGTGTCCGCCTCCCCTTTGGAAAATTTTTTGATATTCTAGGGTCCTAAGATGCAATTTGGTGCATCATTTTGGAAAAATTTGAAGACAAATTAATGCACATTTTTGACATTTCTTAGTCCTTTGGGAATTTTTTTTGATATTTTAGGGTCCTTAGTTGTAATTTGGTGCATCATTTTGAAAAATTTTTAAGGTAAATCAATGCATTATTTTATTTTTCTTACTCCTTCGGAAAATTTTAATATTTGAGAAGTCTTAGATACAATTTGGTGCATCATTTTTTAAAAATTTTTAGGTAAAATAATGCACATTCTAGATATTTCTTAGTCCTTTGGAAAAGTTTTGATATTTCAGGGTCCTGAGTTGCAATTTGGTGCATCATTTTTGAAAAAGTGTAAGGTAAATTACTGCAAAATTTCGACTTTTTTAGTCCTTTGGGAAATTTTGTGATATTTGTAGGTCCCAAGATGCAATTTGGTGTATTGTTTTGGACAATTGTAAAGGTAAAGATAAATTACTGCACATTTTTGACATTCTTTAGCCCTTTGGAATGTTTTTTTTTTATATTTTAGGGTCCTTAGATGTATTCTAGTGCATCATTTTAGACAAATTCTAAGGCAAATTACTGAATTTTTTTACTTTTCTTAGCCTCTTGAAAATTTTTTGATATTTGTTGGCCCTAAAGCATACTTCACCCCCACAAATTTCGCTGGGGTTCTGTCGCCCTCCCAGCCAAATTTGTCCCTTGCGACACAGGAAGTCACAAAGCTATCATCGTCTTGAAGATGTTATTAACAGCGAAGCTTTCCCAACAATGTAGTTTAGTCCATTGTATATTGGCCATGACGGATGGGCTTATCTTAATGAGAACAGAATTACAACATAACCTACAATAAGTGCACCAGGATTTTTCGGCAAGACACATGTTAAAAACAAACACACACTTGCATGCAAGTTGGAACATTTTCCTCTAAAAATAAAGACAAGAAAACAAAACAAAAAAATTCAAACTTTGGTTATTGTTTTCTTGTTCCCAAAACAGGTAGAGGTTTCCAGGCCTCTAGCACTGCAAGATACCATAATGTATATTTTGCTGGGTTTATGCCAAAATCATCCACTGTGCATAGGCCATTTACCTCAGGACATATTAATTATTCATTCATTGTTTTTAGGGTTCCAACAAAATATATATCCTCAAATTAAGTCACGTAGACTTGTATCAAATGCGACCAGTCGTCGCCCAACACGTGTAATTACCACTTCTTGTTGAATGTTCAAATGGTTGTTATTGATATCGATACCATGAAGAGAGCGTCTTGAGCTATTTATCCTTTTAAGCTAGACTAGCCAACTGCTTGCAAAATTGCTTTAAAAGACTGAAAAGTGATAAACCTGCCATCAGTTAACATGTATTTGTCTCTTTCCACACATTTTTGTGAACACGCTGTCAAGTATTTGTTTTACAGGAACAGTGTGTGCCCGAGTTATCATATAATTCGTCGGTCTATTATTCACCGAATCTACAGTTTGATTTTGTAAAGATTGTTTTCTTGACTGTACGCTGCAATTGGTCTGAATGCAATGGGCAAGATATTTCAAGTTCCTCAGTTGCATCATGGAGCTAGCGTCCCATTAAACTGTATGGTAGGAAGGATCATTCCACAATGTTTTGAAGCTTCACGGCGGGTCACGAAATGTAGGTCGGTCATTGCATTAAATCGTATTGTATGGTTTGTCAACCATATACTTGCTGCGGGTCGTCAAGATTTCACTTCGTAAGCCTTACACAATAGCCAGTCAGTTTAAAGTCTCGCTCCCATGAGCACTACGGAGCCGTACGATTTTGGTACCCGTACGATTTCAAAGATGCTAGATGCAAAGATCTACGGTCCAGTCGTTCGAGGGTTAGGCCTACGCTCACAAGGTGACCGAACAGTTTACGGGCCGCAAGACTCCCTTACTGGCCCGTACAAATTTAATGTTCAAGCCTACGTAGGTTTACCGCCAAGGCGCCTTGCGGGTATTTAGGATGCTTTAAGCAGTTAAGAGCCTGTGCGGCCCCCTAAGAAGTAAGAAAGTACTTTTTGCATACATTTGTGGTACGAGTAAACTTAGCCTCAAACCATATAGTTATCACTGGCATGTTACGAATATTACTCGAGGTATTTGATTTTTACATGAAATCCCTTTTGATATCCGCCTTCTGAATTTTAGTGTTGACCTTCTAGGTTTGGCTAGAATAATGAACTGGTATTTTGTGCCAATTTATGTTCATGAGTGATACAACGCCGACTGCACGGATTGCGCGCTAAGTGCGCCGTAATTTTGCAGTTAAATAGTTGGCCATGGTAAAATCTGCATGCAGCTTTAGTCAGGGTGGTGAGGAGATTTGCCCGACAGTATGGCCAAGTTCCCCGACGGGGGCCAGTAACTCTGAGACAACAGAGATAAGACGGGTTGCCGAAATGGAGGAGAATGCGAAATTTTAGGGGCCCGACGCTCGCCGAAAAATTTGGGGTTCTAATAAACAAAGTTTTGTTTTTATTAAGAGAAGTTGAAAATTTTTGATATTACTTGAAGAATTTGCCCTTCTTAAGAGCAAACCCACGAAATTTGTCTGGGCAACTGGTCGCCGTATCGTTACATACTTTATCTTACCTATTGAGGCTCCCTGGTGAAAATGAAAAAAAAATGTCCCTGATCGAGGGAAGCTTCCCCCCATTCACACACTTTAACTTGGCGCCACGTCTGGGTTCAGCATCGAGATACTTTTAATTGTCTTACAAGATGGCGAGTCTGAACTAAGAATTTGCCAAAAGATAGGTAAAGGAGGGTACAACATCTTATCGATGCAATTTCGTGTTCCTCCAGAATCACACCTACAGTAAAGAACAATAATTGTGATACCTTTACAGTTAAATGGAACCAACATTGTTTGGAACAGGCGGGTGGCACAGCAAAATAGAACTGGAGATGGAAGCCCCCGCAGCACGCCAAAATCTTTCTTTGTAAGAAAAGAAAAAAGTGTTACACAAAACAAAAACGTTCATTTTTAAACAAATTCTGGGATTATTTTAAACCTTTTCGACTGATCGCCTGGAAGTATGCCAGGTCACCGTTCACAGGTGGTAAAATTTTATTTTCGATCGATTTTCCAAATGGGGCACATCGATCGGCACGGGGGGTAGGGACACGGCGGCCCCGTGTTCCTCCTGCCTACGTGTCTGAGCATCTTCAACTGACCTCCGTCCACGTTCATGCGGAGACAGACACTAGAATTTTCAATATTACATGTGTTTCGAGTTTGCGCGTCCGTTTAGAAATCGCAAATGCGCCTCTAGGGACACATAGACACTGGTACGGGCCTCGTAATACATGTACGAGGTTGTGCGATCTGACAAGGGATTGTCGCATGTCCTATGGGACTTTGCGGCATCCACGCGGTGTCCGTAAGAGTGTCTCGCGGTCGTTGTACGTGCTCGTACGAGCATAGGGCCTGCCTGGAAACTGTAAGGAGTTTCCAAATCGTACGGACCCGTAAGGAATTCGTACGGATTCCCGGACGTGCATGTTGCCGTGGAGTTACGGGGGCCACGGTCGACAAAACCGGGAACGCCCGTGCCTGGAAGAACATGTCTCTCTTCCAGTTACGGCTATTCTGCGGGCTTACGAACACCCCTCGATCGTACGGACCCTTACGGCATCAGTTCGGGCCCGTGCTATTCACCCCGTAAATCGCCCGTAGATTTGGTGTACGGCGCCGTAATGTTCATAGGAGCGAAGCTTTATGTTATCCAAGGTGTCGAAAATGTCACGAGAATTGGCAGAAGAATCACCCTGTGATTACGTTTCTCATCAAGGCCGACAGATATTTCTACAGGCTAGTCAAGCATTGTATTCACGTAGTCTATTGTGGCCCAGGCCACTGTTTAGGCCTACCATGTAATGCCCAGTACGCTTGTATGTACTGTATAGGACATTGCAACGTAGCTAGCAGGCAAATTAAAGTTGAGAACAGTTTATCGAAATTACGGTTTCTACGACCCAGATCACAGCGAAAAATCTTACCTGCATCACGTGACCCCCACGTCGGCTTCAGTTTCGAGGCATATTCCATTTTGACGCGCGAACTCCAGTTACATAGCTTATAGTGCTAGCGTCATGAGTACGTGAACAATCTGTCACCCGTTCTTAGTTGTAATTATTAACTTAGTATAGTCTTAGCAGGTTAGTTAACCAGTTACTGAAGGGGGGGGGGATAGGGAGCACGCCACCATAATGTTACCTCCCTACATAATCCCCTGTGAAGTGTAAAACCTCAAATGTATTTTTGGATGACTTTTACAGTAACATTGCATAATTTAGGAGATATTGATGGTAGGTGGATATGATACAGTGTTAATAGATAGAAGACTACGCGCGTATCCGATCGGTACACCAATCAGCTGTCTGTATTTGTTGGGTGTTAAGTTGCAATGATACACGCTTGCCTCTATTAGGGGCACCCTCTGTCCCGTGGCGTCATATGCAAAGGTCTATAAAAATATGGATGCTATTGTAACATTTAGGAGGTCTGCAGATGGTTTTAGACTTCTGTTACCTGATCAGCTTTTAGAGGGTGGGTTTCCAGTCTCAAAGTTTAACCGCATCTAGCTCAATATCTACACAGTCATACTTAGGTAATTTGTTAACGCCATGATAACAGTATTTGTTCGAAGGGCGGGGTAGCCTATCATTGATGTGAACTTTTCCCTAGGGACGTGAAACTAAATCAGCTTAGTGTGAAAGTCAAAGTTAGAATTAATGATAGTGCCCCCCCCCATTAAACCTTCCATGCTAACTTTGTTCTTAGGCAGCAATCATTGTCTCTGTTTGACTTTCGATAAATTATGCATATTATTATCGAGTGTTTCAGTCAGTATCAAAAATCTTACCATAAAGCCCCACTTTTTACAATTTTGTTGGCTTAACGGATGGACAACGGGCTGTACTGTGCGGAGGTAAGAGATCACCACAAAAGAAAATCGATGTTTTCAGAGTTGGCACAATATTACGACATGTTGATAGCTAGTTTCATTTTCTAAACTTTGGACAGGGGTATGTTACCCCGCAATGTCAACTTTATCAGTGTTGTTGTCGAGGACACGACATCTACGAGGCTGAGAATAACCAGCCGCATTCCAATACCACTATGGAGCTTTACTTTTCAGTTTGTTGCTATTGCCTATTTAACAGGGTGGTGTCATGATTTGCCCGACCGAGTAGAGAACGGAGGAGGGGTGCGGTAAATCTTTATCACAAATGTCCCAAATGTGGTATGCCCAGGTACGTTTACGGAAGGTGTGCAGAGGAGAGTTGTAAGCACAGTCCATGATATCAATGCGACAATGAGGACTGTCTCAATTGTTCATTAAGCAGACTGAAGAGAAGGACCAGCACAGCTAGAGGTTTTCTCCCTTACAACCCTTGAGTTTGTTGCCCTCAAAAAATCAAAACAAAACAAAACAAAATTCAACAAACAAAGAAGCAAGCAAACAAATAAAAAAAAAAAAACTAATCCTTATACTTAAGCGGTGAAAAGTGTAAACGACGTTTTTTTTTGGGGGGGGGGGGGCCCTGTGAAAAGGTTAGATATCGTGTCTACGCTTTTCCTCATTGCAGGAGACAAAATTTGCTTCTCGGTCTAAAGTGTCATACGGGGAGAATAATCGCCACTCGCCACATCCTGTGTCATACGGGGAGAATAATCGCCACTCGCCACATCCTTTGCCCTAGGTACGCCTAGGACAGTGACGATAGTGAAAACCATCGCTTTCTCCCTCCCACCATTTTTTCCTAGCTACACCAGGGCAGTGAAGTTAGTACTAGTTGTGATCTTATTTTGATGGATTTTTTTGGCAAATTTTAAGGATGAGATCAAGTTGAACGTCAGAAGCAACGGAATAATTAAATGTATATAACATGTCAGGGCTATGGGCGTAAGAGGCAAGGGATGAAGGCTGCAGTCCCTTCTTGGGCAGAAAATTCGCTACTTTTGGGCAAAATGAGCGCTATAATTCGGGCAAACGTGCTTAAAATTTCTGCAAGAAGTTGTCACCCCACCATCCTTAATTTAAAGTTTGCCCCGTACAGTGATGGTCAGCACCGTTGGACGATTTTAAAGAATGAGTGCTGTTCATAATGTCGGCTTTCTGTAAGGTAATTTCTTGCCGTTATAGGACTATTGATGATAATTTGGGGACTGAGAAAAAAATTCAAATTGAACATAAGTGGGGAGGGGGCACAACCCAAATCTCCTGGCCTGGTGTCCCTAAAGAAAGGGGGATTGAAAGGGTTAGAACCTACCGTATTGTCCCCGAAAGCCTCACATATGAAAGTGGTAGAATTAAATATGCAGGACCTAACATTCTGATTACTAGAGCAAGTAGTGTCAGCAGTATACTCTTTTGAGCGACTTGAGGGAGTGCCTTTTCCATTTGAAAGGAAAAAAGACTGACTTCGACTGGATAGTCGATTTAGAGCAGCGATAAGTTTGTGTTTAAAAGTGCAATTTTTGTCAGTCTAGAGTGCTGAGATGCCAAAAGTTCTGAATTCAAATAAATCTTGCCAAGGTTAGGGCGGCTTTCGTCCCCATGCTACACAACCTAAGGGGTTGTGGCATCCCCCCTAAAATATCTAGGAATAGCTCTCCAGTTCTACATACAATTTGTGACTGTACTTTGATTGACATCTATTCAGATAATAGCTCCACCTTGTTGATCAATGATGGCTTGCATAGGCAGCTGCGTCTTCAGTTAAGCCGCACACACAGTTGTGTGTCAATATGGCTTTGAGCAATTTAAATTCAGTACAGGCTACTGTGGCTCTGTCTTGAAGGTTTACTAGACAAGTGTTTTTGTTTAAAGTGAAGAGGGAACTAGACATAAACTAAAAGGGAAAAGTTTTACTGTCTGGGGTGAGATTCTTGAGCCTTAAGGAAAAGTCAACCCCCACTATACCACAAAATATTCCTGAATCTGCCACTGTGAAAGGAGTCAAAGTTCTGTAATGTTGCAAACCAGATCCCTGGCTCTGGGATTTTTCCTGTTGAGGAAAAGATGTATTATAAAAAGTGTATTCTACGCTTGGTGAGTCAATCATATTTTCATATTTTATAATTCAAAGTTCTGGTTGTTTCCACCCAAACTCTCCTCATGCCGGTGGGTAATTTGCTACGGTATAGAAAGTAGCTCCCCGTAATTTCCACTTTTAATTTTGCAATCATTGAAAGGTCAGTGAATTTGACTTCTAAAAATTATAACGTATAATTACAGTCATGATTTGTGTTTACACTTTCTTCCTTCAGTATGCAAGGTTCGGTGGGGGTAGGATTTTGGTAGGCAGAATAAATGAACATTTTTACGGTCATTTTTCGGTCAATTGTCATTTCCTTCAAATTTAGGCAACAATATTTTTATTCTTTCAGATAGGCTATACAGATTTATAAATTGTAATGGCTTCCTGATATCTCGTGGTTTAGTTCTGGCACAGCCCAATCAGTGGTCAGGAGAACACGAACACACACGAACAAGTGAGGCCAATATATAGGGTTCTGCGGGAGGAGAAACAGCGCTCTCATCTATGAGGCTGCTAAATGTAATCCATTTTTCCAGTTCTTGTTTTTGTTTATATTCAAAGCTTAAAACGAGCCAATTCAATTGATTGTCACACTGTCTTTTGTTACAGTAGAAAAGACCACTTTCCAAAATTTTTCCCTTCAAATTATGGGATGCTGGTTGTGACAGAATCGTACTTAAATTGCAAACTCCCATCGCCAATAAACTGACAAATCACGTCTTTTTAAACGTGTGTGACATCTTTTTTTCATATTTCCTTTCCCATGTTTTCGGCTCTTTATTTAAAAATATTCTAAAAAAAGAGGATCTTTATGATAACAATGGTACATTGACAAATGGAGACAGTCGTTTGAATGTAGCTATATAGATTAAAGCAGATATTTCCGTCCAAGAAAAATATTTCAAACAAGAAAAATTCTCAATTGACAGAGACTACCAGCCTTTACAGCCCCTGTCATATGGTGTTGAGTCTGGTAGCCAGACATGGAGGAATGGAATCCCCCGAAACAAAATGCGGAGATGACTTTGTAGGCAATAAGATTTGTTGTAGTTCTGAACTAGAAGGTACCTCGCCGCATGTTAAGGAAATAGTGAAACGAACAACGCCTGTTAGCGATCCTACTCATCCTGAGTCATAATTTTCCTCTCAAGTTGGCAGGTTTTCGGGACTTCGGAGATGAGGAAACACGGCCGGATACCTGGCTACGGCTTCCGACGTTTTTGCAACAAGATATGGACCAGTTACGAGTTTCGCAAGTAGGCGAGCTTTTTTAACTGCCTAAAATTCTCGTACACACGTCTGGACTTAGGTCGGGACGTCGTGACACCTGGTCGACAATTTTCGATATACGGCTGCACATTTCTCTAACATGAGAAGAATCACGTTCACGGTATCATGTCTAAGCCCAACTCGACACTCTGACAAGGATAGATCAATTGACAAACAGACGGCAACTGAGAGAGAATGTAAGGTCTCTCCGATACACCTAAGGAAATTGACGGACTTCCCAACAAATTCTGGAGCGCATTTTGGGTAAATCATATGGGCACTGAGGAAGAAATGAGGGGGAAGCAGATTTAGGGCATGAAAATGACAATGCACTTCACTTTTAGGTCAGAATTCATATGCTGGGTCACGTCCGCCTATATAAGCGAGAAGTTTCAAGGCAACCACTACCCGCCTTCAGTAAATAACGTGCTCTCAAACGTCCTTGCATAGAATTCTGTGCATAACTCTCATTATAATTATTAATACGTTCTACTTTCCTGTGTTGACTTGAAGTAACAAAAACAAAAGTATTGCGATAAACGGCATTTTTGATTGCATGTTCACATTCCTGTACCTTTTACATTTCCACGAAGCAGAGTGCACGTGAAATTCCTTTCACGAAGAATCTGTGCAATGTTCCTGTGTTACTAGTAAGGATAACCCGACACCGAGTGCATGCTTCATTTGGCCTTTTATAGCCCTCGAGGACTAAGTCAGGGTAACCCTATTTGAGGGGGCATGAAAGGCCAAATGAAGCATACCCTCGAAGTCGGGTTACCCTGACTAAGCCCTCGAGGGCTATGAAAGGCCAAATGGAGCATGCCCTCGATGTCGGGTTACCCTGCCTACTGTGCTACATGACACTAGTGAAGAAGGTATCACAGTCCATTACTACAAAAATATAGTTTACAGATCTTGTAAAAACTAAGTTGCTGGTGTCGTTCGTATCGCTTGATCCTTCGCCTAGATGTAAAATTGATATAAAATGCTAAATTATTCACTTAAAAGGCTAATTTCTTCATCATGAGAGATCCGAATTCCCCTAACAAAATTTATTTCTGGTCTGGAGTGAAAGATTTTTTTCAATTCAAATATTAAATTAATTTGACCGGTCATGTTAAATGCTTACAAAGTTGTCAGCCGCAGACAATATTGTCTGTACTCTTCAAATACATAACAAGTGAGCATGGATTCCGATTATGTGACGTATGTTTCACTTTAAGTGGAATTCAATTCGGCTGAAGTAAAATTTATCACATTTACGTGAGATTGCTAGGTAAAGGTTAAAACGGCTTGGGGGTGAGACAGGGGCGATGTCACAATTCTTCCCCTTTAAAATTACCATTAGCCTAATGAATTTTTGCATATCTTGCTCCCCTAAAAATATATCGCCCTCTTTCAGTACCTTGTCTGGCTATAAGCCTGTTTGGATGACACTGGTCTGACTTTAGTTTAAAATAGTTGATTGCCCTATCATTTGTGTCGTCATTCCTATCACATTACTCACATGACTTGAAATTGTTGTTATTCACATAATACTGAGGTTAGAGAATGTCCCATTCCTTGCATTTCAACATTCTAAAAGCACTTGGGTCACGAGGGAAATGAACCAACATTTGGGTCAAACTTTAACCCCATTTGGGTCATATTGAAGCCTTATGTGGGTCATTATTTGACCCAATACGTTTGGTCGGTTCCCTTCGGACCCAATTTTGGGTTAAGTTGACCCAAGAGTTTTTACAGTGTAGAAATGTTCTTAGTCAAGTCCCTTTATTACACTGATTACAAAATATTTTACCCCATTTAGTACGCTGCCTGGCCATGGTTCTGCTCTCAGTCATGTTTTTAAAACCCCCTAAATCTTAAAAATTGCTTCTTATTCCACTGATTAGCATATTTTATGATCATTCGTAATGTAAATGAAATATTGCATATTTAAGTTAAACTGCTAAAGGTTATCGCGCGTACATTTAACACTTCAGACACAAAATGCTTCCTTGAGCTTTGAAAGAGGCTTACCTCAATTAACTTAAAGTGGAAGACACTGCATATATGAATATCCGAGCCTCCGGGGGCTTGGGTCTCTAGACAGATTTTTTATACAGAAAATCAGGTAATTTTCTCTTGTGATATAGACTTTTCTCAAGCGAAAACACCTCACCAATCAGGAAAAGTATCCTATTGTTTTTGCCCTTCAATACAATGGTACTATAATGTACAACTCAAAACTAGTTCACTTCAAAGGCGGATAAAGTGTTCTGAAAGCCCTATGCTCTAAGCTTCATAAGACTTGAAATTAAATCTCCATCGATGCCATATCTAAGTGGAGGCCTACTTCGCAGGCCTGACTGTTTTTAGTAGGATCAAAGCAAAGTGTCTCCTCAGCCGTAAGGTAATCTAGGCTTCATTCAGCCCGCGAGATGCTACAGACTTGGTAATCTTGGTCTCGTAAATTTCTGGAACAAAATCAACTTCATTTTCTTCATAGGTGACGTCACAGATTCTTTGGTGATCGTTTTAGAATCCTTGTCAGCTGAATATTCATTATTACAAGCAAGGTCAATTACCTTCGGTTCTATAATTTCTTTCTGTTCATCAGGAACTTCGTTTCCCGCGCAGTTCTTCTTTGTCGGTTTATCCTGTTTCCAAAATCGAAACAAAACTCGAAATATCTCTGCCACCTTTTCCATTTGATCGCCATCTTTAACAGAAATTTCGCAAAATGGAAGTTGGAGTTTTTTGGCGAGGGAGCATGCCTCCTCATACGCAACTGACCTTCCTTCCAGCAAGTCATTTTTATTCCCAACGATTATACCGACTGAGGACGATTTCCTCTGAGATGATTCAATGTTTTGCTTAAGAGCAGAGATGATTTCGAAACTGTTACGGTCTGTGATTGAATAAAGATAAAGGAACGAATCTCCCCAGAGTGCGTAAGCTGTGCGATGACCGAGTTCATCCTGAAATGTGCCCAAGACACCATAAGAGACAGAAATATTAGTTACTGAATGAATGACCAGTTTTGTACGGAAACAAAGATAACGTCATATTTACGTCATTCATGAAAATCCATCAAATGCATAGAACAACAACTACCTTGGTAGGTAAGTGTTAGAAGCCGCTGTTAGATAGGTTAAAGTGATTAACTTGACCTAAATCTCATTATAGTAATTTTCCTTGAAATTTCTAAATTAGGCATATACTTTAACAACTTATTATATGTTGTATGCTTCAGTCAATAAAGTTACATCACTGATAGGTCAGGAGAAGGAAAACCTTTCATTATGAAATGCTTGTATAGACATCACTTAAGAAGCACTTTATGTAACACTTGAGATGCAGCTATAGTATATGGATAGAGACGTAAAACAACGCCTGCCGTGCACGTGTCATCTGCTGCTTGCTATGACTGCACGAAAGCAAGCAAAAAAATCCAGAACTACACAATAAGGACAGGATTAAAAGATGTGTGACAGGACGGCAAGATATGGGAGGGGATCGAAAAATTTGGGACCGGACGACACGATATGGTATAGGACGACACGATATGGGAGAGGATTGCAACCTACAGGACAGGACGACAAGCTGTAGGACAGGACAGAAAGATATGGGAGAGGATGACAAAATATGGGACAGGACGACAACGTATGGGTAAAGGACGACAAAAAATGGGACAGGATGACAACACCAAGGACACGACAACAAGATATGGGAGAGGATGACAAATTATGGGACAGGACAACAACGTATGATATAGGACGACAAGATATGGGACAGGATGACAACACACAGGACACGACAAGGTATGCCAAGGACGACAAAATATGGGAGAGGATGGCAATACATAGGACACGACGACAAGATATGGAACAGGACGAAAGAATATGTGACACGATTACAAAATAAGAAACAGAACGACAACGTATGGTATGGGACGACAAAATATGGGACGAGATGACAACACACAGGGCACGACGACAAGATATGGAACAGGACGACAACGTATAGGACGTCAAGATATCGGACAGGATGAAAACACATATAGGACACGACGACAAGATATGGGAGAGGTTGACAACACATAGGACACGACGACATGATATGCAAAGGACGACAAGATATGGAACAGGATGACAGGATATGGGAGAGGATGACAAAATATGGGACAGGATGGCAAGATATGGTAGAGCTCCCTAGCAGTATCTAAGATCTCTATAGTAACGTCTTGACCGTTGATCCGTGATACAACAGTACACAAGGACTCTGCAAGGATAATGCATGATTAAAAACGATCTTACATATATCAGACTTTTTAAGGTCTTTCTCAGCTGTACCGTTCCTAGGATATGGTAAAGGATGAAAAAATATGTCACAGAGCGACAATATCATGGGACACGACGACAAGATATGGGACAGAACAACAAGATAAGAGACAGGACGACAACAAATGGGATAAGATGATAAGAGGTGGGACAAGAACATCCGGAATCTACTCTTTAAAAATTGGGATGAACTCATCTATTTGTTAATATGTCATCATTTCATTCGTGCCAATTTTAGTTCTGTGCAGAACTTTGGTGCTGAACTGGAAACTGGATGTTATAGACAAATTTGTCAATTCTTGTCCAAGCCTCTCACCTCTCCTTGCTCGCCAGCAGTATCTAAGATCTCCATAGTAACGTCTTGACCGTCGATCCGTGATACAACAGTACACAAGGACTCTGCAAGGATAACACATGATTAAAAACGATCATACATATATCAGACTTTTTAAGGTCTTTCTCAGCAATATTAGTCCTCCATTTTCATCTTTGCCTTCGATAGCAACTCTGATAATTTACAATTAACCTCGAAGCTGTACCATTCCTAGGATTTTAATGTACCGGAAAGTCTTTGTTCACTTCTCTAAATTATAAAAATGTGACTATTCAAATCATCATATATGTGGTGTGTCTTTGAATAAAAATCCTTTAGTAAAAAATTAAATAATCAACATACAGTGTAGTCAGGGCAACCATGCCCCGAATTGCGTACTTTCTTTTAGTCTCTTACCCCTCGAGGGTAAGTGAAAAGACCCAAAATAATTACGTCCCCATGGGGCAGGGTGGCGATGACTATCACAAGAGGTAACAATGAAGAATATTCACGTTACACTTCCCTTGTACAATGCCTGTGCGCTGTTTACCTCTCAGTGAACACGTGAACTAAGAAGATTTGAGAAAGAAATTGTGATTTGCCGATTTTATTTGTATATAATATATGGTAAAGGATAAGTTATACGTTTTGTGCATTATTGAATAAGTCTGTGAGAAGGATTGTCAGCAAGGGAAGAAATTTAACGCAAAAGCGGAAAGAAAAGGTATTTTTACAGAAAGTAAAATTCTACAATTAGACGCGGCGGAGTCCGACCTATAGTTCGTTCTTTGATCAAGGGACGTAACTGAAGAACAACTTGAAATAAGCAAATACAACAATAGGATAAATTAAATCTGCCTACGCTGTTTTGGAAAAGTAGATGATTAAGTCCCATGATAACTCGGGTAGTAGTAGTCTCGTTACATTCATGGCAATTTAAAGCTCACCTGGATTCACTTGTGACGTCTAAATGTGTCCCCGAAATAGTAGCAGTGATTCGCTTAAAATATTGTCATATTTTTCTCTTAAAAAAACAAAAAATAATAATAATAATAATAATAAAAAACATGGGTGATATTGGATATTACCACACACTCAAAGACCTGTCCGAAGATTTGCAACCATGACAGAGATCAAAGGCGTTAATTGACTGATATTCGTTTTAAACTAATTTACGAAGTTCACTGACGATTAGTTTAAGTAGTGTATTCTTTTCACAAGAAACTTCATTCCAGCAAATATTGGGCAAGAGGCGAAATTTGTAACATAAAAACATCACAGTCTACAGTGTGCATGACACGAACAGACGAGTTGGGAAAGGGTTTTCACGCTCTGCATCATGGGATGGTTCAAAGGTGAAGTGAACCCAGTTGTCGATTATGTACACCTCTTCCGGACGTACACATGTCATTGGTAATGCAAGCACAGACAACAAAATGCAGGCGTAATACACGTCCGTCGGGCGGGCTATTGTATCACACGCATGCGTACACAGGCAAAAAAGTCACTGAAAGACTTTGTGACCCCACTGGAAGTATCGAATAACCCAACTCGATTATTAATCTGCTTTTAGCCTTATGTAATGTAAAAGAGCGCATAAGAAATCAGAATTTCCTTCCTGTTATTCCTTGCAGAGAAAAAATAGTACTTGTTAAAGGGATTGTCCAGAGACAAAAATCAGTAAGTTCAAAAAATGCAGAAAATTTTTCTCTTTTAGAAGGTGAAAAC
>WURT03065937.1:2779-13137 GCA_009936505.3 Holothuria glaberrima
AAGCCACCATTTTCATTTAGGTCCAAAACCCTGTTCAATCCGGTAGTATAATGAGATTTATGCACATTTCGTTACAAATCATAATAACTCTACAATCTTAATGCTTTTCTCCTAAACATACTTAGTTGCAACCATTTTTCTCTTCACCATACCTAGTTGCGACCATGATCACTTTCTTCAGCATTCAACAAGATTAGCGGACAACAGTTAGATAGTTAGTTAGATGAGGTTTTATGCCTCTACTTACAACCTTTTGGTTTAATCTATCGGCGCCCACTGCCTTTTTCCAGTTGTGGGGCACTGAATAATCTGACTTCTTAATTTCCAATCATTTTTCAAGCATCAAGTGCTCTAGGTTTTGGACAACTTTGATGGGACACTTAAGAAACAACACAACTAAGTCAGGGGAAACCACTCATCCATGGTAAATTGCTATAATTTGAAAAGTTGCACTTCTCCATTTCTCTTGAAGCTGATAACTCATCAGCTACAATCGGGTCCCCTTGAAACAACAAGTCCTAATCACACACTGGGGTAGTGCTTCATGCAACCTCATCACAGGCAATTAAAACGTACTCCGTCCATTGCCTGGTGCTCATATCTTAAAAGAACAGCAGTTCAAACTTTCCGAACCATTTTGCCAAGCTAGGAAGTTCTACCATCTATAGACCTGATCACTCTTTTTAAACGGCTTTTTGGTAGAATAACAGCGCCCTCACTCAGTATTAACTTGTTCCCTTCCACAATGGGGGAGTGTGCCAAAAGCAAGTACTTGCTATTTAGTACAAATGAGCAAGTACATCCCTCGGGAAGAAGCATCTGTTTAATCTGGGAATGTTGGTTCTTCAAGTCCTGATGACAGTTTTGACACTGCTTTGGTAGACCCACGATTCTAACAGACAGCTTTCTAACTAATCCTGTGCTAATGCGAGTGACCCTAATCATTACTTGCTGCGATGAATTTAGAGCTGCTTCAGTTACTTCTGATTTGGTTCGCTCATATTCTGGACAAACAGGACATCCTGGAGGTGAATAGGAATAAAATGTATCATAAATACAATTTAATAACTAAACAAACATTAGAAACACATTAGTACATTACTGGTAACTTTTCGGTAATGATTAGCTTACATAGACTTCAGACACTTGAATAATTCAAAAAATTGCCTTTGTATTAGAATGATAATCATGATAATTTCCCTAATCCTGACTCTACAAAAACTTCATTTTGGTAAGTTTTTGTTTTAAGGAAAAGAAGCAAAAATGACATGAAAAAGGTGTACCATACAGCATTTTCTTCTAGATTTAACGCTGAAATTTTGTGACTACTGTAGACTGGTTACTTGGAAAAAAATTCTGCAGATAGTGGGACAAAAAATAATATTTAACATTTGCTACACAACTAGTTTTTCCACTTTTTGTAATTTAAAAAATTCTGAAAGTATCTTTCAAACATTGATGATAAACTTTGCTCTATCGCCTCAGTCGTGTTCAGTTTATATCTGGGTGTTCAGTTTATATCTTGGTGTTCAGTTTATATCTGGGTGTTCAGTTTATATCTGGAGTATCTGGGGTACCTGGGGTATCTCTTTGGTACCCATACCATGTACCAATGGTACATTTGGACTTTCTTGGTGGTACACGGCGTGGCACACAGCGTGCTCGATTTTTTTATTATTTTCTTTTTCATTCTTCCTCATGCAACCCTCAAGCAGCTGTACACTGACTGCTATTTGATATCGGTGTTAAGGCACAAACACTATTATAGTTGAATATTGGTACAGTGGTACTCAGTGGCACCACTGGAATGTAAAATGGTACCCCAGTAGAAAAAGGTTGGGAACCCCTGGTTTATATCGTGTTAAAAAAAACTTTGCAAAGGGAAGCTACCAAACGGGTGATTGCATTACTGTGTGTGTTTCATCCCAATGGAATCCAGACAACATTGACACCTTACCATAGAGTAAGGAGACGAGGGGGTGGCTTTCTCATCAAGGTACTTTATTCTGTCCATGGTTACTCATTTACCATCCCCTCCTCCAAAAAATTTTCATTGAAGTTCAAACTCTGTTCTACTATTACCAAAGAGCATGTGTCTTACACTAGTACAGGAAACAAAATTATTTGATAAGTCTTACCTTTTTCTATTGGTGGAACTTCCACACAAACACCAATTGTCAGATTAAACGATTCATTCTCATCACAGCACTTTTCCAGGTCAAAGGGCTGATTCAGGTTCTTCACCTCATTTCTACAGCAAGTACTTGTTTCACTACTGTATGCAGTTTCACCACAACATCGATCTTCTCTATTGCTCTTATTTCTGATCTGTCCTGAGCAACATATATTTTCTGCATTGTTGATGACTCTTTGACTACAACAGGATTGAGTGGACTTGTCAAAGAGTGTGCCATTACACGTTGGCATGATTACACTGTCGTTTACACAGGCGTAGCTGTCCTGATCATAGGTAATACCACCACAGCAAGACTCCCCATGTTTCAAAATCCCTTGACCACACCACAACTGGTCATCTGCACGTCCAACAAAATGAAGTCCATCGCAGCTTCCAAATTTGCCAACATGGAGAATACCCGCACAACAGGTCCCTCTTTCGTGTTCCAAATTGGAAGCATTGCACGTCTTGTCTTCATATTCCTTGCTGATGATATACTTGTCATTTAGGCAAATGCTTTCCCCAGGGTTCATCAAGGATGACGCACAGCACTGGGATCCAGGGACCATTTGATGAAGAGTACTGTTTCCACAACAGATCAGGGAAGCATCAGCTTCATCAAATTTTGCAAGTCCACAGCATCGCTCTGTTTCCGATGCTTTCAGTATTCTGAAGAAGTGAAATGCAAACAAACATTCAATTGTACGCACATGTACTGTATGGAAAAGAAAAAACTTCTGAGGGCCACAAACCAAAAGGAAAACAAAGATGAGTGGAAGGAGTACTGAATTTTTTAAGCACAGAATAATTTGCATAACAATCACACCAATAAAATTTCTCAATTGGTGTTCAATTTTCACAAAATGCTGGTCCTCTTGTGAACACAGTAAAAAGAAGCCTCAATTGGACAAACTTTACAATTTCTACAGAATTCCCATTTATGGAAAATGAATTTGACATACAGGTATGTAAGTTTACAAAATCCAGTTACAATAACTAGCTCAAAGTCATAACCTGCCAATATCCTGTGGAATTCTGCACCATGTGCTTTTCTGTCAGCCTCTCATCATGAAGAACTATGTTCTCCTCATCAAAACATAATACCAAAGAATCCCCTAAAATGCAACTATCTCTCCAAAGAAATCAACCCCTCCCCTCCCCCTTCCAACCCCACCTCCTTTTAGACTTAGACCACTTTCTACTGTAAGCACAATACTTTTACTACAATCCTAGACACAAATGATGGGACAAAACAAGCAAAACAAGCAACAGTGAGAATCATCATCCCCTATCTACAATCCCCAATTCCTGTTCAATGTTGCGGCAACCCAACATGTTCTGAGACTTCAACATGGATACAGGGACCAGGATCCTATGCACTTTTTTCGAGGATTGTAGCTTTACAGAAAAAACATACATCTCCATTTCATGCATTGAACTGTCTACTACTATGGTTGGAGATAAAGGGGTACTCACTTGACAGCATTTCCACAGCAAAGTTCCCTCTCAGGATCAAATACACCTGAACCACAGCAAGCACCATCACTTTTGCTGTAAACAAACCCTCCACACACTTGCTGGTCATCTGAGTAGGCCACTGGACCCTCACAAGCCATGGGGATACCCCCAGTGTTATGAAGTGACCCCTCACAGCAAACATGGTTTGGAGAAGCCCTATCATAAGGCATATTGTAGCAGCAGTCTGGATCTAAAAAAGCAGATGTCAAAAAAAGATAACTAATAAGCAAAAGGCTGGATACTTTCACATTAAACACATAACAAAGACATTGAGGATAGAAATTATTTCTACTAAAATGATTTCAAATTTGCATAAGAGCTAATTCAGGAATTCATCTGCATCAGAATTTTCCCTTTTATTTGACGAAGTAAGAAGGTGTGTTAATGCATCATCACTTTTTGAAAATGACATTCTATTTTCTGTCACTATACCAGTTTTTCTTTTTTTTAAAAGAAAATTAGCAATCACTTTTCTTTTTGTAAAGCATCTAATAAAAGGAAAAAAGGAAAATGTATCAGATATAAAGCTGTTCGGATCATTTGCATATTTCATTCAAAATGGAGGCAAGTCTAAGATATTCTACAAAAATTTTGAGTCTAGTCCAAACTTCAAAATGAATAAAAGCTAACCTAAAATAATTTCATACCTTCATAACCAGTTTTGTCCCACAACTGTCTATCACAGCAAAAATGTTCCACTGGGTTGTACCTCAGAGGGGTGCCATTTTTGTCCCAGCAAACTGATGGGTTTTTATCCAGCTCACCCTTTATGACCACCAAGTTATTATTTACATCACAGACATGGGTTTGGTTGTCGTATATTTTGGCCCCACAGCTGTAAACACAAGAATAAAAAAAGGTAGCATCAGAAATCATGGAATCATAGATTTAAAAGGAATCACAAAGAAGTTTTCTTAAAATTACAAAACTTGTTCAAATAATGCACAAATTACATAAAACACTCAATTAAAGAAAGAGCTATTAATTTCTCCTTTGAAAAAAATTAAAGTTCTAGTTGAGCACTCTCCAGAATTTAAGCTAAGAGCTCAAATTGAGGGTATTCGTTCAATATAAATACTGCATTTTGATTTCTATAGAATGGGGTGCCCTCACTCAACAAGTGTCCTCAATGCATGATATGGGATAATACACCAAACTTTTCATATCAAATACCCTCAATTCTTAGCAGATATGCTGATCTTGGGACTTACATGCTGGCAACATTCGTTGGTACATTCCAAATCCCAAATGCTTGACTACATGTCTGAAGCTCAGGAACAAATGGCAAACCATTGCAGCAACCTCTCTCTTTCCCACATGGGGTAAGCTTTGACAGAATCTCTCCCCCACAACAGATGAGTGTTCTGGTATCAAATAGTGTGTCTTCGTTTGGCATGATGCAGAGGTCTTCATAAGGCTCATGAGGTACCAGTGATTCGTTTCTGTCGCAGTACTGGCAAGAGAAGGAATTTCTGCAATTAATGGGTGCATCACATTGTCATCCAAAGAGCATGAAAGAGAATACTGGCAGGTTCACAACTCCAAAAATATGGAACCGTGTAAAAATGTAAGAAAACCATACAGTATGATGCTAGACGCAGCAAGGGTATTTTGAGAATGTAATTTCGTTCTATGTACATACAGAATACACAGGCTAGACCATCTTTGGTGAGAAGGGCAAGGGAAATTGCTCTCCTATCCATGGTTAACTGTTTATGTATGCCAACTGCTATGCTCTATGCTTGCTTTGCTCCTTATTTGTGGAACCAGTTACCATTCTGCACTTAACTCTCTACATTTAAAAGTTATCTTTAGATGCATTTCTTGACTTGTTATTTTGATTGTAATTAAGCTGATTTTTTGCTAAGCCCCTTTGAGCATTGCCCTCTTTGTTCCTGATTTGGTGCTCAAATATCCAATGTATCATTTTATTCTTAACGTTAAGAAAATAGTCTAAGGAAGGCAGTAAATACCTCTCATGAAAACCATGGGACATTGTTTTATTTCGTCATCCAAAATAATTCTGCTCTCCTACTTAAGGTTTTCACACTGGCATTTAGCAGGTCACCTTGTTTTTCATAGACAAAGGTCTGATAGGGGCAACAAACAATTAAATTTTGCCCTCTGGCAGCCAAAATTGCACCCCTTTAGAAGAATACTGAAGAGAGCAAAAAATACTAAATCTTCTATAGCTTCCTTCCCCTCCATAAATCCTCTTACAAAACAATACCAAATAGCCCCTGCAGACCCCAAGATACCCCCATAATCTTTTGGAAGGGGGGTGATTTTCTCTTAATATCTAAAAAGAACACTGAAAACAAAACTTTTATTCTGGTTTAATACAAAATATCTTGGGGTATGAACTGTCCTATGCAAAGTTACCAAACAAGGAATACTGACTTTTATTTTCTAGACTGTCTCTAGTGTATGGAAATGGTCAAATAAATAATAACTGGGAGGGATGAGGGTTTGACAGTTTCTGTACATTTAAAGATATGGTTTCAAAGACCTTACACATCAAGAAATTTCCTTAAATAGGTTACAGAGTACTAAAAGGCATCTATACGATGAGCATTTTAAAGGGCCACAAGAAATATTCAATATGGTGATAAATCATCTTGGTGTAATGGTATTAAAAGACGTCTGACTTTTATAATTTTAATAACTTCTAAGCCCTGAGCCTTAAAAGTGATCCTTCACTACTAAAACAGAAAACACCATTTCCACTAGAATGTGCAAAAATTCCTAAAATATGCAAAAATTCCTCTTGAGCAGTGTCTAAAAGACCAGAAGATAACAAGCCTACTTACATATTTGTCTCTCTTGTACCCGTAAACACCACAGAAATCATCAACATCTTCATAAATCATCACATTCTCCTCATAGAAAGTGCCTCTTCTGCACATTTCATTTCTTCCAAGGAGTTTTCCAGCACAAACTTTGCTTTCATCCGTTGTTCCATTCACCACAATGTTGATGTAAGCTAAAATCAAAAGATAAATGTAAAGATTAAAATTTTTAACGATGATGGTGCAAAAATCTCTGCTCTGACTTCATTAGAGTGACCACAGATATCCAGATAACAAAGATATTCATCATTAAATCCTGCGTACAACACACTTCAGCAATCAATTTTTGCAATACGGTAAAACACTGTTTATTTGACCACATCCAGGCGGCAGGTAGTTCGCATAACAGAAAAGTTTGGATGAACAGAATTTCCCTTGGCTTCAAGTACTGTGCAAGTATATATGAGCTCACCAAGAAAAATATTCCAGACATTTCTCAAACCACTTTGATAGAGAGAGCATATTTAAAGCAAAAATACCAAAAAATATTTCCTTGTAACATTTTGTAACAAATGATATGACAAGAAATTAGCAGACTTTTTAAACAAAAAATGTTTTATTCTCCAAAATTTGAGCCTATGGTCTCCTGAATGACCAATGCTTTTTATATCTAAATTAAATGTGTGCATGCAAGCCTCGATTTTAAGAAAATTTTATGGTTGTCCATTAGACAATCTGTACGTCTGCCATTTTTTGTTGTCCAAAAGAAAATTTAGTTACCCAAACATGAATTTTGCAGTAATCCTCAAAGCCATTTGTTGTCTTTTTGCATGAACTTTGGTTGTCCGTCGGACAACCAACCCTGTACTATTTGGTTTTCCCTCATAATTTTTGGTTGTCTCGGGTGACCGGACTACTGTTAAAATCTAGCCTTGGCATGTGTTAGAGGGAGGTCTTACAATCTTGAGGGGTATTCAAAATATGTATTCCAAATAAATTTTCAGAGAATTGCATTCACTTGTGCAGCAGACTCTCAGCATGCAGTCATATTATTTTCGTAAGCTATAATTTTGTGATTGGTACATAGCCCACTTCAAACTCCCTTTAGAGAGTCACAAAATCTTTATGTCTTATGCTATCCTAACATGTACTACATATGGAACATTGCAGTCCTATATATACGGACTTGTGTCTCTGAGCAAGAATTTCAAAACGAGCTCAACCATTTTTTCTGGCCAAATTTGAATAAGAGTTGACAAGTATTCTATCTATCCAGGCAGGCTCTGTTTTAGATGGCATGACATCTTACCATGACTGTAGCGGTATAAACAATTAGACAAACAATTTTCTGCTGAACTTTTCACTGAGTTTTTGCGTTATAAATGCACTGAAAGCTTGGTGAATACTAAATTGTATTCACTAAAAGTCTGGTACAATGCAGAGACCGGTTTGATACATGAGATTTCAGATAAACTGGGGTTCTGATAAACAGGGTTTTATTGTAGATACTACTAAACACTTGCAAACATATTTTGATTGCAAAGTTGAATCTTACATGGATATCAGCAATAAATGTTCCAAAAGATGTAAAGGGGCAACCTCATCACTACCACTATAAGCTTTGAATTATCCCTATCACAATAAGTAGCAATTTTTAATTTGTGAGTGTTACAGTGATCATTGCAAAAATTTCATTATTGAGAATAGCTTGTTATACTTCTGCTTTGGCATAATACTGTATAGTGGGAAATTTTCACCGGACTTTAAATTTTGGCCCAATTTCAGCCAAGTAATAAATCGCAAATTTAAGACTCGAGAGAAATACTTCCATCACTCTTTACAAGACTAAGTTGGTTGTCCTTACAGGTGCAACAGCAAATTTTTCACTCTGCAAATATGTGTGCAAGGTACAGAATCACAAAAAGTTAGCCTCGCAAAAATTTCCTGCTATACAGTAATACGACAGACTTGCACAATATGTTATGAACCTTGGTGACCAAAATATGGAGGATTCGGAAGCTGATGAGTTTATTTATGATGGCACTTAACCAACTCAACAATTTAGATCAAACATGCAATTTTGTCAATCAAACCAACATTTCAGGAAGCAAAGAATGAAGGTTGTCCTTGGAAAACAAAACCCAACTTATCATGATCTGACCTTGGACTGAACCACAATTGATGGGGTAGCTAGTCCCCCTTGGCATTTGGAAATTTTTTATGCTGATTGTAAAGAAGAATTGATAAGCAAGAGGGACCAATCAAAACAGGTTAAAATGTATCAATTATTGGTTGTTTTGTTAACCTGCCCAACTGTTGAGTCATTGACTGAGTGAGGTATGACAGTGTTGACTCAGGAAGCTATGACAATACAGATTCCATGTAAAAAATAAAACATTATGCAAGAGGGGGATTTCCCCTTCAATGCAATTTGGAGGGGATTTTTTTTTTTCAAATTGGGGTTGAGAGTCCAGTGATGTGTTGCACTTGTTGCTACTGTATGTTAACCATAATTGTCACAGAGTTATTGCTGCATTGATCGCGAGGGCACACCAAGAAAAGTTGCATGCACAACTGCCAAAACTCAAGGGTATGTAATATGGGGGCTTTCCCATGATGAAAGGGACTTCCCTTTTTTTTATTTTGGCCATGTAATAATAGGTTGATATGTTGAGTGCACTATGTGTTGTGTTAGTGCTACCATTAAAAGTCACTGAGACATTGCAGAACAGATCACCACAAAACAACCTTAGATACAGTCTTGGTTGCCTAAAACCTTACAACAGACAGGGATTTTCCTTTTTGAAGGAGTGAATTTTTCTGTAGAAAATTATGGTAAAAGTGCCATTCTATGAAAACGGCATATTTATACACATGTGTTCTGTATTAGCCCATGCATGGCACTACATAGACTCTGCCATATAGCTACGACCAACAAGCTACTGCACCATTGTTCAATCTCCAAGAAAAGGAGTTATTTTACTTCTGTCGTAATTTTTGAAGGAAATATTCAAGTTTTGGGGCATTTTTTTCCCTATTCTGTCACATTCTTCCTTACAACTGGTGGTACTTAAAGACAAACACTCATTGCCCCAAAGCAGATTTTAATGTGGTGGTATCAAAATTCTCAGTTTGTGACTGCTCTTTGATTGACATCAAAGTTTGAAAATTCAGAAGATGCAAAGTAGCTCACATTTCACACAATGCTAAAGAAAGTGTTCTGATTACACATTATAGCCTTGTATGCTCACCAGGACATGGCCTTAAGCAATAATATAGGTCTGTGTCTGTACAAAGAGGAGTTTTACCCAATTATGGGAGGAGCTCCAAGTTGCTTAGTTGGGAGAATTGGAAATGTCTGGAATGATGAAAATTGCCCTTTAAATTTTAAGTTCATAAAAGTGTCCAATCATCTGGGTGTAAGATAACAGATGTTGTGCCTAACAAAATTTTTAAAAATTGATTATTCCTTTGTGTAAACATTTTTCCTGCAAAGACTAAACACCAACAACTTACGAAAGTAAGTACTGTAACACAGCTGTATTGTAGGATCAAATGTAGACTTCCCACAACAGTCAGTAGAGGAAGTAGTTTTATTGTAAATGTTGCCCTGGCAGCAAATTTGACTGTCTGTGCGATACACATCTGTTGACAAAGTGAGAAAGAAATAGTAATGTGTTACTCATTTAACATTTTTTACGAATTGTTCTTTCATGACAACATTTTTATGTCAAATAAAGTGCAATTTTCCATCATTCTTCCTAAAAAACATATATCAGACATATAGCATACATCAAAGAAGTAGGGAGGTTGGAAAATGCAAAAAACATTGGGTCTCAAAACAAAGAGGGACGGACACCCTCACTAAAATGGAG
>WURT03065938.1:0-11615 GCA_009936505.3 Holothuria glaberrima
TTTTTAAAGTCTTTGGTATGACTCGACCTGGGAATCGAACCCGGGCCTCCCGCGTGAGAGGCGGATGCTCTAACCAAAAATTTTCTTGTACGCTCCGCGCTAACGATGGTGGCGCTCCGCTTAGATAGTCTGCCTGGCACTCAGCCCCCAATATTTTTTCCGTTCCGCCGCGCCTGGAACGACTGTTTGGCTTCGGTTCGTATGAGGTGTACAAAGTACAAGTTCGATACAATAAGTCTTGAACATAGGCAGGGTAGGTCCGCTTCGTGTTCAAGTCATCGATTTACATTTCGTAAAAGGCTGAAAGCCTGGGCCTTGGGTGGTTCTACGAGCCATACAAGGATGTTGGTATTTCATGATCCTCGGAGAAATAAACTAATGAACCCGGAAAACAAAAATTCTCCAAAAGTATGTATTTCCGTGATATACAGACTGACAGAGATTGGTTTTACAGTCGTACCGCTGGACACTAACCGCACTGGTTACACATTGTTACACACAGGTTTATAGAAGAGGAGGAAATATGTAGATATCGCTGGGACTATTGGCTGACTAATGCCCGCAATGATTGTTTTTCACCGCAATGTTTTCGGGCGAGTTTTCCCAAACTTCACCTTTGAAAGCACTAACACGGTGGGAGGGCCGAAGGGTAGAAATGGTGAGCGCGTGCCCCCAAATGACCCATGGCAAAACATGAAGATAACCCCAAAGGGCGTTAATTAAACTTTAAATCTCTGTATGGATAAGAGTGAGTTTATTTTCGAACTATAATGAAGAATGTAATCAAACTGCCTTTTGCTACAATTTTTTTCTCAGATTAAACAGTTTTCTTCCCTTAGGCTTCCATATCGAGTGAAACGTATTCTAATTTATCAGCATTAAGGGATTTGCAACAATTAGCCTATATTGGTCTTACGGTTACAGGGATGGGTCAGGGGAGCGGGTGTTATGAAGCAATCAATTATGAATAGCATTCGTGGCGTGCTGTTCATCTTTCGAAGTATATACCTCGATACACAAACTTTTTCAAAGGTCACTGAACGCTTATTATTATATTAAAAAAAACAATACATGCTTCCTTTACCCCATTTTCTTACATCTTTTCCACTCTCAATTATTCCCCATGCATTGAAAGCTTTCTATCTAAACTCTCGTTCAAAATTAGTAAATTTACGATTTTTGTAACGTGCTTGGTGTTCTGACTGTGCTTCCCTGTAGCAGCATTGGCTTACCTGGCATAGTTAGCACCCAAGGCGGATCCTTTCTATGAAACCCCTTTCAGGGGTCCGTCCTTATGGGCATCAACAGGTAGGGGACGGGGCGTACGTCCTCATACTTTTGAAAGTGGAGGGGATTGTCCCCGCGGTACTTTTACAGAACCCTAACGAAAATAGAAGCATAGATTTTTTCCATAGCTTACAAAATAACAGATTATCAAGGAATTCAAATTCGAAAATGGTGGAAACAGCCAGTTAATGGAGTAGAATCTTCGGAAAATACCCCACATTAACACCACAGACCGTCTGGCTTTCAAATTTTTCCAAGACCTCAAGTGAGTCCCGGATGACTCGCTTTTAGGGCTTCGCGATTCACGCTTGAAACAACTCTGGTCTAGATCATGTCTTCTCCTACTTTGAGGGGCTGTTGAGGCTCTTGGTCCTGGGAGAAGGATCTAGGGCAAAAAGGTGTCCTCCAATCCCCTTTGAATTTTATTTTTTTTCGTTTAAGGCATCTTAGAGAAAGTTACAATCAGGGGAGGGATTTGGTGCCTGAAAGTGGGGGAAAGCTGAGTGGAATGGGAAACGGCGCTGAAGGCGCTGTGAGAGCGTTATGCCCTCCATTCAAGACGTGGGGTCTAAGGGCCCGTCGTAGGCCACTGGTGAGGTCTATAGAAAGTGAGGGTCCAGGGGAAACTCCCGGAGGCTCTAAGGTATGGATTAAAAACGGATAGAATAGAGCATTTGGCTATCTTAAAACTTATCGGATGTTCACTTAACAGATCGGAGGAATCACTTGACCATTTTAATAATAGCCTCAATAAGAATGACAGGTCACTTTTATGATGAAGGGGTGTGGCTTGAGGGTGGTTACTTTGATGGTAGAAGAGTTTGTATTAATATTAAACAAGTAAGATGTTCTATAGGAAGTAATCACGAAACAATATTAGAAAGGGGTGCGCGGAAAGCGAGGAGAAAAAAACAGCATTTTATTGAAGTGTATTGTATTTCTTTATTTTTTTAAACGTAATATTATTTATTACATCAAAGACTCTCCTACTTTGGGCCCAGTCACTTAATATTTCTTTTATATTTCATTTTTGTCGATGGTCTGGGACAATAGAACCCTCAAGTTTTTCATTTCTGTGAAAAATAAGATAGTTTCGAACATATAGGTAAAAGCAGAAATTTTGTAAGGACGATGAAAGGATGAGGGTCATGGTGTATAACACTTTTCAAAATAAATAAAATATTGTTATGGGTAGTTCTTCCAGGGACATGGTCATGGGGCATTTGCAGCAAAAACTTGCCAGGGAAGCAATTTTTATTGGAACTGGGCTGTATCTTCTTAAGGGGTGGCCAGCGAAGCCTTAAACCGCGAGTGCCGAAGGTGCGAAGCCGGAGGCCGGGGACTGAAGCCTTGGTCCTCTCCGAGAATTTCTCTCAAATTTGCTGGCTTTTGTGGCCATTCTGGGCCATTTCTAGAGAAAACCCTTCGTCCCCAGGCATAATTTACAATGCGTATGAAATACTTTTCTTATCGTGATTGCAAATTTCAGATACTTTAGTAACCGTTGCCCAATTTTATGAGGATGGTGCCAGTTTGTGCGGAACGTGAACAGCCGGGGGGGGGGGTGGGGGTGGGGGGCTAGGTTGCAAGAGTTTTGAAACAGTAAGTTACCCAAGCACTGATCTTACAGGAAGTAATAACGAGGGAATCCCACAAAATTCCTACTACGGACGGCAGTACTAACGAGGCACCTACTTCTATTGAGCTCAAGTGAAGCACGCCGAAAAATTGATTGAAAACCACGAATCCCTATAAGCGTTTAGGTTTCTGAATTGCACACGCAAGGGTGACCATGCATGGTGAGTGTAATGAAGTACATTTAGTACTTCATAAGTGACTGTTATGATCAGGACTTCACGTCTTTAAAGTGCGGTGGGCTGAGCCAAAGCCCATGCTTTAGAAGAAAGTTTAAAGGCAGAAAGATGTCGCCCCAAAATTTGCTTTTGAAAGTCAGCAAACTCTTTGCAAATTTCATCTTATTGTATTACAAGCACCTCTGAAGACGTTTTGAACATAACTATTACAAACAATAGTTAAAGCAGGGAGAAATTCTCCTTGAATTTTACAATTCACGAATAAAAATACTGTCACATGATCAAAATAGGCCATTCATGGACTAGAGTGACGGGGCACTTGATAGTAACTCTGATTGGGGAGACTGCATTTTCCCTTTAATTTAATGTACCGGTATCTAACAAAGTTTTAAATTGACAATAGTCCCTTGCCTCCCCACCTTTGAGCTCCGCCACCGTATTAGCTAGTATACATTGCGGGCCGGGTGAGAGCGCGAAGCACGCCAAGAAGATTTTGTTCTGGCAAACTTGACAATTTTGAAAATTCTCTCATAATTTTGTTGGTCCTTCCTTTCGTTCATGTTTTATTATCATTTTTTAATGTATTTTAAGGTGTGGAAAAGTGCGCGCGCGCGTGTGTGTGGGGGGTCCCTTGCCCCCGATCCCGGCGCCTATTGTTACAACGTACAACTCCTTCATATTAGAAATTTTTGTTTTGTGATGTGGATAAGAAGAAAGATGGTACTGTCTTTGACCAACGCTTTGAAATGATTACATGCTAAGAAATTCTTACATTTAATACAGTATTTTGGGGCTGCCGATGGCAGGACACCCCTTCAATATCCTAGATAAAGCCATTAATGTTTCGCATCACCAGCATATTCGTTTTAAAGTGGTGTGATCACGGTGTTATTGCAATTGCCTAACGAATAGTTTTTTGAGTGTTGAATTCGATGAGTTAGTTAGTTAGATGGGATTCTACGACACACCAACACGATTGTGTTATATAGTGTCACATAGAAAAGAAAAAGGTGCAATGTTGGGGTGCAATTAACAAGTTGGGGTCAAATTCCACTAAAAGGTCCAGGCAAATGCGAGAGCCATGTCAAAAATTTCTTTGCAGTTAGTTTACTTTCCTTGAGAAAGCCCCAAATAAGGGAAGGAACTGTCTGCTCAAATAAAGTTTTCAGGTCTGGCACAGCGTAGTACTTTTGGCGAATATGGGAGTATTCATAACAGTCAACGAGAATGTGACTGACGGTGACAGCACAATCACAGGGTATAAAGTATGGTCTCTCATCCCCGTTAAATTCGATGATGATTACAAAGATAGTAGCTAGGTTAATTAACACAAAGAAGTTCTCACTGGATAATACCAACAAACAAATTAACTATTACCTGACTTCAACGTATTACAATAGTTTATATGTTAAACGTAGCAACAATAATGCAGTATGATCACCAGAGAGATTTACAGACTGGGACCGACATTACTTATAAGTGGTGTACCAATACTGCAAGTAGCCGATATTACCGATGTCGGTATTTGAGTTTTCAATAAACGGCCGATACCGATCCGATACCGATTTGGGGGAAATAAGTGTTCTCTAACTAACAGTAGGCTAAGGGGCACCACAATGAAAAGCCGTTACCTCTTGATGAGGTAAAATGTGGCAATTTGCATTCAAAAATAATAAAAAAGTGTACCATTTTCATGACATATGGGACGATAAATACCAGTATCGGTTAGGTAATATCGGCAGTTAAGGTATATTTTACCGATACCGATACAGGACGAAAAAGAATAATACTGATGGTGAATACCGATAATCGTTCCAACACTATCATTACTCATTGGGCCATCCCACGCTTTGGCAGTCTCAAAACAGTTTAGCAACGTCATGAAACTGAGAACAACGGTTAATTCAACTACAGTGAATTGAAAAACTTAATATAACAAAAGTACTTCTCAATTGCGGTTGTGACTTTACTATGAACAAATATGATTAATCGATGACTCCTTGTCGCGTAAAATGTGAAGCAGTAAGTTTGGGCGAGAACTCCAACAACAATAATAAATACAACCGCAGCCATGACTGTCTACCGCTGTAAAGTTTGTTTTCGTTCTTAGTACTCGAAGCATGTGAATATCATGACTGTAAACAGGACCGTAGCCTGGACAAAATATCTAGGGGGTTCATCTGGTAGAGGTAGGGGGTTCATGACACTAACTGAGTGGAACACTAAGTGGCGTGCCTACAAATAGTTGACACTAGGAGGACCCTTCCTTTTTCACTTGTTTATGAATTTCCCTGGGGTGCTGAGGGGAGTACATGTATGGCCTGCAGGCGTAGGTTCAAAATTGTGCTATCGTTCATTTGCAAAGCCTTGAACTGATTATATATTTACAAAATATCATTATTTATTGATAATCTTCCTATTTTAGATGGGCGTAATACGGTAAGTCAAGAGGTGCTGTCTAAGGTAAGCGGATGACACTATACTCTTTGAGAATGTTTTGTCATTGTGAGCTGGCTTGGATGCGAAATGGTGCTGTCTTTGGTAAACGGCTTTGTAAAGCGTTTAATTGATTAAATGTTTAGAAATCCTAACTATTTAGTGATTTCTTCTATTTTGGTAGGATGTAATTGAAGGGAATGTAGCCTCAAAGAAGGGATATGGTACCTCTACTGTTTGAAAATTTTGAAAATTTTTTCTCGTTCTAAGTTTTCCTAGATCTTATCTTTGGTAAAGCTTTGGACTGATAACATGATTTGAAATTTAAAGTATTTACTGAATTTTTCGGCTGCAATGGCATGACATCATTACACGGCTGATACCCGTTGCGAATCCCCCCCCCCCTAGCGCCCTTAGTACGCTACTAGGGAACCATCATGCCAATGGGGGAAACACCATCGGTAGACGCGTAGCCGTAGCATAGGCCTGAAATAAATTGTTCGGTTGAAATGTCTCCCAGATAGGGGGGTGACACATTTTAGACCTTAAACTTGCATCTAAACATTCTGTACTTAAAGATTTCATGCTTTAGAAACAAATGTAAATTTCAAGAAGAATAGTTTGATACGATTTCAAGGGAAAATGCAGTCAACCCATTTTGAAGAGTGTACCCGGGTATTTCATGAATGGCTTATGACGATCATGTTACAATTATTTTTCTCACTGATATGAGTTGTGAAGTTCTCGTATAGATTAACTCCTTGATTTACTTTGAATATGCATTATTAATGTTCCAACTTATCAAGAAAGACACTTGAAGTGAAATATGAGGACATTTGTGAGATTTAGCTGTTGTTTCTAATAAGTTTGCGACGACTGCTCAGTAATGTCCTTTTAATTTTCAGTTTCTTCACCAGCTCATTGGGATCAGTTAATAATTATTTAGAGGTAATCATAGGCTCTCTTGTCTTTAACCAGCGTGCATGCTGGTCTATTCGAGCGGTGTATCTTGTAGGAGGCAAATAGTTCACTCGTTAGGTGGAGAAACCCGCATAAGAACACATCCAGGGCGGGGGTCCGGGATCTCCCCAGGAAAATTTGTAAAAAAAGGAACACTTAAATGCGATTTCTCAGGTTTTGGGGGCCTTGAAATAAAAAATTTGGACAGCGTAATTTTCAGCATCTTTGTACTTTTTTCTCAAGTTGGTAGTCTTTCATTTACGATTTGGAAATCTCGGGGGGGGGGGAGTTTCCCCCTGCCCCGCAGCTATGGCTCTGTTAAAACTGATGCATTGTATCTTGAATCCATGGCACAGCCTCTGTGCAACAAATCCATACGTTTTGTTTTGTAATGTGTCACATTCTTGTCTCGAGAAATGCATATCATGTCACGAGGTTAGGATTAGGATTAAGACATGAGGTTAGGTTTACCGGTCTCGAGACATAATATCATGCATGATATTATGTTGTATATTGGGTGCTCAGTCGAATGAAAAAAGAAAAACATTAGCAATGATGTCACGTTTCTTAAACTTGCACAAGCATGTAGTAGAATGTTAATGAATCAGTGGTGGCACTACGTGGGGGAATGTAGGGGCAGTTTCCCCTCAGATTTTTGCCCTACCCCCACAGTTGCCCTCCAGTTTCCCCCACCCAATCGTATCTCAGGATAGTATCCTGAGACATTTATTCACCAAGAGATACGCTAAAACCTAAGAGCTCCCAGGGGCTTTGCCCCTTGGACCCCCACCAAGGGCCCTAAGGTTGGCCCTGAAACCCACCCGCTAAAAAGTATAGTGGTCTGACGGGTGAAATAGCCTAATACATTAAAATTATTTGGAATTTTTGCATTCGATGATGCTTTATGAACGAAAATATACCTATCCCTGAGACTTAATTTTTCACCCAGAGACATGCCAAAATTTCAGAGCTTCCGGGGGCTTCGCCCCTGGACCCTATCAGGGGCTTTTAGGAGGGCCCCTGGACCTCACCCACCAAAGCTAGCAACATTTTCTTTTGCTCTCCATTCCCTCCCCCCCCCCACACACACACTTTTTAAACCTTGGTGCTGTCACTGAAATGAATTATACTACTTGAGTACAGAATGTTTCGACGTGCAGGTTAGGATACACTATTTTAGAGTGAAGACAACTTCCCAAAGAAGCGGAGGGAAGAGGTGGGAGGGAATGGCGGCATCTAGGGCCAAGTTTTACTTCAAAAGGGACACGGTGGTCATTTTAAGAAAAAAGCACGGTGGTCATTTTCGAAGAAAAAAAAACAAGTGTGTGCAGCTGTGTCCTTGGATCCTATCCTAGTGTGATATACAGTTGACGATCTCAAATTTACATTATGATTCACTTTTTGATTGACAATGGTCGTGACTCATGCAAAGAGCGCGATTTTTTTTTAAACTCGAATATCATTTCTGGCAACTTCAGAGGCGGGAAAATTCGAAGTCAGCCTACAGGTGTTGTCCTTCAGTATCGATTCATAAAAAGAAATAGTTTTGATTCTTCTGATGAAAGCTTATTACAAAATGAAATTAGTTTCCGAAAGTGTAACACCGTCGGCTTGAGTTATACAGATGTAAGACTATCTCAAAGGATGAAACTGAGCTTCTGTCATGCGCGGCGATGGTTAATTAATATAATTGTGGCGGTTAATTAATATCGGTATAGTATCAACTAGTACTCTTTAGAAAACGAAACAAAGAGTTACAAAACAATATAATTTAGGGTTGTGTGTTGCGGTTCTGAAGTATCATAAATAAGGTGGTGCGCACCTAGAACCTCTGTACTGTAGCCCAGCGAAAAGTTAGGCATAAACATGACATGGACAACTTAGGCCTAGTGATATAATTGAAACAGACGTATTGTACCCCTTCAGTTCAAGTAGGTTACATGTTTTTTGAGGTGGATGGGCCTTGTGTGACCATTTTCCGTCTCATTAAAGTATGCCGTCCCCACGAAACGTTTGTTTCAACCATGTGAGCAAAGCGTCCTCCCTCTTTCAACGATAACTCGTACCTCAGCAGTTTCATGAATAGTTGTCCATAGGCGTATGAGACTCTTCCATTTTTTTTGGGGGGGGGGCAGAAATTATTTTGCCCGAATCTCAATAGGTTGCCCGAATTTCATTGCAGTTCATGTGCATAAAATAGACCACCAAACCAATACATGTGCGCGAAAATTTTTTCACATTTTCAGGGCATTCGATCAAAAATTCTGGAACTCAGTAGAAAATTCGGGCAATCTATTCACTTTTACTTCATCTCTGCCGGAATTTCACCTACTCTGTGCCCGAATTTTAGTCGTTGCCTGCCCGTATTTTCAACCTCAATTTTTTTTGGGGGGGGGGGGGGGGGACGGGGAGACTGCCTCCTCCCCCTGCCTCGTACGCCTATGTAGTTGTCAGAATCCGTGCTTTGAATCCAAGTTAGAAGAATACGTTTCCATCCAAAAATAAATAAAGAAATAAGAAAAAAAAATGTAGAAACTTAATTGGAAAGAACAGAAACATACATTCACTTTGCATATTGATTTTTGTCTTCCTTTACTTGGCATTCTAAAACTAATCATAAAACAAAAGAAACATAATGTTCCTTTCACTAGCCGAAGGTCCTTTGTGAGAACAGAGGGCAGACTTGTAGCATGCGTGTAAGTCCCTTTATCTATATACAGGAACCCTGGTGGGTACTAAGAGTATTAATTGACCGTGTGGGTACACCATATGACTACGAGTACAAGTAAATCACTACAAGTCTTAAGGGCAAGAGATCCTCAGTTATTCTTTACGAACTCTACCGAGAAGTTGCAATTGACAAGACCTAGTAATCCACTTGACACGTGTTTACTGTATGGATAACTAATGAATAATAAGTATGCTTGACTTCGGATGTGTCTTGCATCATGCAGTACGTAGGTCACTGTGATTGCTGTTGACTACCGGGATGGGGTTTATGAAGGGGTACCGTACGGGACATACTAAGGCCCGGCAACTTCTCCCGGGGATGGGCTTGGGATGGGTGACAGTACTTTAGGAACACGAGTAACACGCCCCGTTTACAAATGATTATATACAAAGACGTGAGAATTGCTCACACTCAGATATTTGCTTTGTCATGTGTCACGTTTATTTTGACAAATTCTTTCTCTTGTCTAAATAATCTCTGCAGTTTGATTCATCACAAAGTGTATTTTTACCTGTTACAACTTTTTCATGGTAAAATGACCAACTACACCCGTCCTAAATGATGACCAGCAAAATTAGAGGACAACCAATTAAGATATAGTACCTACAGCCTTGACTCACTCCATTGCACACTGTTATGTCTCTGACAACTCCCTGGCTATATACACTGTTTTTAAAGAGAGATGGAAGTCGCCCCAAGTTTGTTTTCAAAAGTTTGGTAAATCTTACACATCTCGTTTTATTTTGCTCACAAGTATCTTTCATTAGGTTTCTGTATACAAAAATTGAATACTGAAGGTAAACAGAGGAGTTTTTCTGCATGAATTTAACAAATGAGTACCAAACATATTGTCACATGATTGATAAGAGCCATTCTTGGACTAGAATCAAGGGCGTGACACTCATTCAAATTGGGGGGGGGGGGGGGTGCATTTTCCCCTTAAAGTACTAATTGAATGTTGATGTGCAAGTGGTGATCAAGTCCTATTGAAGCCGTTGACACATCTATTATCAATCAACAGTGAGCCTTATCTCTCTTTGTGTAATAAACAAACAAACAAAAATTAAAAGATGAGTTTCAGCTAATGTATTTTTTGATTTATAAAATAAGAATTAAATCTGAGCATTCTGGTAAAAATTTCAATCAACTTCCATGTCTGATTCTCAATATGTTAGCGGGTGAAGTTACCACATTTATAGCCTAAGGTGATATTAAAGTAAATAGGTGTGATGTCATCTCAACACATTAATGAAAAATGCTTTGTTTTCTTTGAAGCTGTTTAATGGAACACGATTGTTTTGACTTTATAATAGATATGTATATGAATCTACTATGGTAATAACAAGTTGTAAAACAAGCATGCATCTCATGTGTTCAAATTATGAAAATATGACATCATGGAGGAGAAAACTGGGTGTAACATTATAACAAAAACAAAACAGTGATGACTAATGTGAGGTCATGATGCTTGCTTACGTTCCATTACCGGTTGAAAATATGCTAACTCCACGTGCTAATATCTCCAAAACCACAAACAGAAATTTTCTGCAACATTTACCAAAATGCTTAGATTAATTACCCCTCTAACGTGTTAAAACCAAGTTTAAGCATAAACTGTCCCTTGAAGTACATATTGATGAGAAATAAAAATCATAAGATATATATATATATATATATATTATAATTCCATAGATTCATATCAAAGTATTTAAAAAGTAGTAATTTATAAGTTTATCTGTGAGTTGCCTTACAAATTATAAACATTAATAGTAAGTAAAAACACCATTAATTGCACATTTGTTAATGAACATCCAGTATATTGTTCAAAATGACTACAGGTGAAAGTTCTAATTGCAGTCGGTCATATATAACTGTTCATCTCAATATATATTTGTGATCATTTATAGACAAGAAAAGTCTAAGCTATATAAATAATAGAATATTTACATCAGCATGATAAGGTGACTTGAGTGTCCATAATAGCTTAGTAATCCTTTGCAAAATATGTTTCTACCAACGAATGACACCACTGTTATAGTCTCTTTGCTTGCAAATTTTTTCTTTAATACCATCCATCACTTATACTGAAGGGGTAACCCTTTGTAAGATTTCGATATAATATGCCTTATAAATAATGTAACCTGAATAAAAATCTTTGTCAACAGATGAATTCATGATGTGTCCTTAAATCCTACTCACTTAAACCCACCACCACACACTAACTGCTGAAAGCTTTTCTTTCCACTGAAACCATATAAGTCTCTCAGAGAAAATGTTTGCCATCAGTGTGAGACTCAAGAGGACAAGGCGATGCAAGGAGATAGGGGGACAAGGAATGAGATGTGAGGGATATAAATGAAAGAGTACCACTAAGAAACAAGAAAACT
>WURT03065949.1:0-13650 GCA_009936505.3 Holothuria glaberrima
TGCATTATGTCTTTGCCCAATTTTATAAAATTGATCCAGAACTTCCAGGTATCTGCCAGCCTTAGATACCCTTGTATTGTGCACAGTGTAGGAAAGGAAAAATCTTCGTAATAGTTCAAGAATGTTTCTGTTGACTCCACGCACGTATTTTTGCGAAAAAAAATTTGTTCAAATAAAAGACAGTTCAAATAGAAGCCACAAAAGGGGGGTCTAGAGAAGGTTTGTTGACAACGTTTTTTCTCTAAGACAACTTAATCCCTTCTTCCACCTAACCAGAAATTAGAATTCACTATAAATTATTGACATTTCACAGCTATATAAGAGCAGCTCAAAAAATATCCCAAACATAGCACCATTTTGCATCTAGGCATCCTTAAATTAATAAAAATTTCTCAAAGGAGAGTGAGAAACCCCCTCCCCTTAGACCCCTTCCCCAGGACGGTCTTTTACGTCGTGACAAAGTAAGGATCCCTATTGCTGCTGAATTCGCCAAATTATGCACATTTTTCAGCCATATATGAACCAGTGGCGGCGGACCCTGGAGGCTTGGGGCCCAGCCCTCAAATGAAAAAGTGAGGGGATAAAGGTTTGTTCAGTGACCCAATATTTGACAAGTGCAGACATGAGATCCATATTTCAACGCTGGTTACATACAGCTTAAAACACTCAGGAAGTGCCGTTTCCGGCCATCTGGAGGGTTTGTAAAGCCAAAAATTTTCTTGTCCGCTCCGCGCCAACTGACGGTGGCGCTCCGCTTAGAGACATATATTAACATTTTTCATAGAATGTTTTTTTTTTTCATTAATTGAGAAATTGCAGATTTGCGATCCATATTTAAAGGCTGGGTACATGTAGCTTAAAACACTCAGGAAGTGCCTTTTCCGGCCTTCTAGAGGGTTTGAAAGCCAACAAATTTTTTCTTGTACGCTCCGCGCCAACCGATGGTGGCGCTCCGCTTAGATTGTCTTCCTGGCATTCAGCCCCCCCCCCCAATATTTTTCCGTTCCACCGCGCCTGATGTGAGCAGCTCAAAAAATGTACCAAAGATAGAACCATTTTGCATCTGAGTAACCTTACATTAACAAAAATTTTTAAAAGGGTAGGGAACACCCCCCCCTTGACCCCCCGCCCCAGGATGGCACCTTTATGTAGTGACAAAGGAAGGATTCCCACTGATGTATACAAAAAACGCACGGTGCGTAAAAAAGTGCACTATACACGCTGCCGCTCAGTTGTAAATAACATCCAGCCAGTCGGAATTTGGGACCTTCACACTCCTAAACGTATGACCCTAGCTACGGCCCTGGTGCAGTCTACTCAAGAGCATATGAGATGAGACTATAGCAAGGAAATCAGAGGTAACATTCGTAGTGCACCTTCAAAGGAAATAGCTGTCATGCCGAGTCATAATATTGCATTAAATTCTGCACTATTCTGTACACCTCTTTTCAGAGGGGTTGTTTCTTGCTAACTGTAACGTCCATGACGTCACCTTTGGTCAGTGACTAAGCTAGGGGGGCAATATGTCTCTCACCCCTGAATCCTCCTCCAACTGTAAAAATAAAGCGCGGGTCACACTACAGCGATTTCAAATAGGATTGAGGTTCGATTTTTTTTTAGTTTTAGTTAAAATCTCCATCTCTGGTCGGAAAGAGCCAAGCGTTTGCCAACTTGTGTAAATATATGATTTTTATCAGAGGACTACGAAAATGAAATGTAGACTAATTATTTCGTGACGTCACATCGACAGAAAGCATTTATCGGACACGCGTAAAGGCAAAAATCGGATTGATTTTCGAACAAATATCGCTCTGTTGAGAGATATAAGTTCCATAATGATAGCAGAACAGTTTATCGCGTGACAAACTAGGATCAGTTATCGATATAGGTGACCATCCTTAGAACAAAGTCTGAATAAAGCACTTTTAGTCCGATTTAGGAAAATTCGGATCGAATTTCGGATTGAAAATCTCTGTAGTGTGACCCGTCCGTAATAGTGAAGAAATGTATATAAGTGTAGCCTATAATGATTCCACCTTTGACACCCTCGTGAAATTGTGGAGCCTCCCCAAGAGCCCTCGCACAATTTTTCCTGGCTACGTCACTGCCTTTGGTCGAAAATAAGTTAGATGTTGTTTTTTATTCTCGCTGTTCGAATTATCTGTGTGTTCGACATACGGAAAATGATTTTTTTGTTTTCCAAAGTTTTTCATGTTGTCTTCTCGGCTGATAATGAATAAACTTACCTGGTCAAAAAAAACCCCAAAACAAACAAAAAAAAAAACCAAAAAAAAAAAGCTTAGCTCTGTAGCTTTGGCTGTCAGCCTTAAATTTATATTTAGCATCATGTAGATATTGACGCGTGTAAGGTAACCTTCCTGTGTACGGATGTGTGTGAGATGTAAATAAAAACACCCCGATTACCTTTATTTCACGGCAAAGCGGCAAAAATTTTTACCAATAGCGCCCTCTTTTATTTGCACTCTTTCACTAACGAACATTTTCTTCAGAACTTTTTCGGTCACGCAAAAACGAGCAGTAATGTAGTGACTCCTTCCGACAAGGCAAAAATTGAGGGTAGCCTACGATTGAAAAGTCTTCAGTGACAATGGTGTACATAATACTTTCAGTCAGAAATCGCCACCAGTGCTTAGTATCAATTTCCAAATAGACTATGCATATGACGTAAAAAAACAGAAAGTGCGCCCTACGCTGTGGTAAGCCCATATCTACATCAGACAACTTCCTTATGCAAACAGCTAATTTTTGCACCTGTCATCTACGCGCCCAAATTTATGTGCGAAGGCTACGTCGTGCCATGTGTACAGCACGTACACCAAGTCATGCAGGCTCCCACATTTAGCTAGCTTCATTGCTTGTCCTCTAACATGATATGTCGTGACGTCAATGCCTAGGGTATGTAGACTATGAAAACCTTCGATAAATGCACCTTTCTCCCGGTGGGTCGTTTGTTTCCTCTCCTTCGATTTCATCATGTGAGCCTCGGCATCATCATCATCTACAGTGTAGACTCTACTGTCCTACGGTGTATACCCTATCACTGTCAACTTTCAAATGAACGCACAGTATCCTCAAGCCCTATACCGTGCGTTTCTGAACAATCGTTTAATGCATGCTTAATTAACTTTTCGGCCCTGATGTTGTACCCCTCATCGGAATGCATACTGTTACTGCCAGACTTTGTTGTGTGATGACTCCAACATGCTACGTACGGTACTAATAGTCGCATACTATGCAACATTGATACACACTGAGTGTCACGCAAATATATCTGATCATTATGGTGAGGTATGGTAACCTTAAGTGCCAACACGAAATTGAACTCTCTGCATCATTTTCACTGAAGAGATAGGCTATTACTGCTTCTGCGTTTTCAATTCAACAAGATTATACAAAAATCTCCTGGGTTGTAACTATGTTGAGTTCAGTACATCCGTTTAAGTTACCATTATGTTGTGTGATCTCACGCTGACTAATATTTCCAATGCAGACTTAATGTCACTATAGGCCTATCCCAATGAAAAATTAAATATTGTATTGTGTCAACGAACGATGTATTTCATCAAATCATGTCTTGCTATTGAGGAAAGTATTAACTTCCTAGGCACGCCAAAGATATTATATCGGTCTCTTCGAATAATGGGATGGTACCACTATGTGAAAAACTACGAAGGCAATTTAAAGGCCAATTGCAAAGGGATAGGGACACGTCGGCTCTCTATAGCTCGCATTATGCTCAGTCTATACACAGTTACACACCAGGGCCCTGTTTCATAAAGGGTTAAGATTGATCTTAAGTTTGATTTCAATAGGACGATGGCATGGCAGATCAAACTTAAGATTAATCGTAACTCTTTATGAAACAGGGCCCAGGTCAGAGAAGTTTTCCACCCAATTCCATTGATATGAGCACGGCCCATTACACCGGTGCTCAAGACCGAAGGTTCACTACAGACCTGCATACGCTACACTACCGCTTACCCCTCACTCTAAGCTTATCCTAATCCTGAATCTAAACCTTATCTTAATCCTTACTCTAACTCTGATCCTTCAACCCCACTGAATTGCGACCCCAGATCTTAGAGGATTTTCAGTCTAGTGGATCTTCGGTCTAGTGGGAATCACCCACACGGAATCATAACACCATAGAGGTTATAAGTGGGATGCATACGGGAGGGGGGTAGAACTGCACAAACCTGCAGTCACTTGGTTACAACCCTATATACAAAGAGTATCGTAAGCTCGCCACAGACTGCTGCATGGGATTCATACCAACGGGCTGTTAGTAGCTTTACTGTAGGACCAATGGGCAATCCCGTAGCTAAGAGGGTAGGGGTTGTCCCCCTAGAAAAATCCCGCGAGCAAACTAGACATTACATTTGCCTTAAATGCATTTTTAATATGACTCTCCAACCCCTAAATTTTTGTACCCCCTCTGGCCCGCCTTCAGTACCTTTTCGGGCTACGAGCCAGTCAATGGGTTGTAGGACTGGATAAGTTTCCAACCTACAAGTTATAAGACGGTAAAATGAATTTGTGAAAACATTTTTAAATAATTTGTTTAATTTTTTGTAGCTCTAAACGTCGATGCATTGGCTCTTAATTTTCCTTTGAATCCTTATCCGTAATCATCGTTCAGTATCGACTGACTTATTGTTTTCAAAATCTATCGACTGGTTGTAATTAAACTATCTCCAACGACGCTTTCAAGGCTAAAATTGGTGACTTCGAATATTCATTAAAACGTGCACATATTAAAAAAAAAGGGGGGGGGGGTAAGTGCACACATTAACCTAGGTGCTTTAATCGGTTGCAAAAGTACCGACGAACCCGTTTAGTGGCGTACATATTGGCGCCTTATACACCCTGTTTCGCCTACAGATCTGCCGCCCTTCCATGTCCTTGATATCCTGTGGACTTGCCCCGCTAATCTCGAACAGGTTAAAGCCTCACTGTCTGAAAAAACTCATTAAATCTAGAAGCTAGGCCGGTGGCCAAAGAGGAAAAATAGATTTAAATTAATTTGGCAAGTGTAACACTTCCTCGGAGAACATATTGTAGTTGATAGGAAGTCATGGTGTGATTACTGCTAATGTGTCATACAGTATTGGGATATAATGTAAGTTCAAACCGCACTGAAGGACAGTGCGTAAATTTTTTGCATACGGGTCTGGAACAATCATAGCTAATAAATAAAATAGATCAATTATTAAGGTAACATATTTGCAAAATGTGTCACACCTGGTTTCATTTCCTATAATGAGCACGTAAATTTAATTAACCTTCTACACACGATATAAGTTTGTATGTTTCTTCTGAGAAATAACACGAGGTTTATCTCTCTGCAGGTAAACTTTTCAGCCCCCTACCTTTCCCGCCCCCTGAACTCCGACTTTGAAGGAAAAGTTAACCAGAAAGCAGGATATGGGATATTGAAACCTGATCAACTGAGATTCGTTAGAATGTTTGCCCACATGTATTCATATATGTCCGCTATTTACGTTTTTAGAAAACTTATCAGCTTGCCCTTGTAAATACGTCATTATACTCATTTTTTCATCACTTCGTTGCAGAAATCGACCTACATATTCATCCAAGTATTACATGAAAAAGAGGGGTGCAATACTTTTCGATTCATCCTTTTCTAATAATTCTCAGTATGACATCACCTTTAAAATCCGTAATGAATGCTTTGAACAAATATTTGCTTACAATATTTACACCTGCTCCCTGTTTAACAAAACAACGAAAGCAGACCGCAGTGACAAGCGTACGCAACAAAATACAACCAAAACAATAAGGTTAAAATGATTAAAATGAAGTCCACTGTATTTCTTTTATGGACGTATTGAAAAGACAATATAGACCCGGCAGTAAGCCCAGACCTGTCTCAAAGTATGCCCTAGCCTAGATGCGTTCCATGCACAAGTGAACAGGAGTAGGTAAAGTGAGCGTCGGAATTCACTGCAAAGATTGTAGTACACAAAGCAGCAATTTGGAAACGTCACAGATTCGCTTCACCTCACTTGACTGGCGTCTGAAATTCTTTTAGAAGCCGATTCACGAAGCAATTAGGCTACAATATTTTTTTACGTCTATTAGGTCCTAAATATGAGTGCTTTTCTTTCAAGCCTGGTGTGTTGTTAGCTGTGACCATTGACCCCGTGCTATTACCAAAGGCTCTGCGGAGGCTCAGACTGAATGCAATTACAGCAGACTTTATTTTGCTAGAGATAGATATAAGCTACTGACATGAACATACTGTGCAGCATTAAGGAAACTGTCTGTACAAGGAATAAGTTCCTGATTTACAAACACACTGCTGGGATTGACAGGAATACGGAACGACGTTTGATATAATTTTCTCGTTGGATAATTTGGCAGGTAGAGCAATTTTAGTTCGGAAAACATGTCGCACAAGGTTTGTATTACGAATTTTGCCTCTTTAACAATGTAAATGTATCCATAACTATGTAGCCTAGTGTAATAAGCATTCTTATTACTTTTAACTCGCCATGAATATTAAAATTTTGTTAACAGGTAGTGACTCCATGTAATACACATGTTAATCTTAAGCCGGGAAATCTAATTGATATTTTAGGCTCTGCAACAACTTGACGTACGTACTTGCAATCGACACATGATCTTCTAATTAAGTCAAGTTACATTAATGGGTGCAAGTCGCCTAATAGGCTTAGTAGCAAATGCAGTTATCAACAGAGCACCGATAGCCTATTGGCAGATAGATCATTGGCAAGGTGAGTTAGCCTGCCCATAAATCAGTGCGGCACGGTCTCTCGGGGATTAAGTCCTTTCTACTTAAATGAATGACAGTTTTAGCCCTCCAGTGGGGACCGGGGAAACTGAGCTGGCGCATTGCCATTGTGGATTGAAGAGGTGAAAGCAGTGTCCCACGAAAACTTTAAAAAGTATGTAGGGAAATTTCTGATTCTCAAGATAGGGTAGTTCATACAGCGCTAGCTAGACTTCAATGGCCAATCTACTATATTTCATATTTGGAGATATTGAAATCCGTGGCCAATACAGAAAAGTCCCGGTGTTGTTACGTAGGTGTCACACACTGACGCATCGTGTTGTGAGAAACCGTACTAGTGACCTATAGTCAATACCCTTCACAGGTTTTTTCCTTGTTTAGGGCTTTACGTAAAACATTCATGTGTACCTCAATTCTAGTCTCGATACTTTATCACAATAGCTACTATTTTCTAGATAAGTCCGCCTGACAGATAAAGGGCCCTACCCTTTGTCAATTATGGAACTTCATCCAGGCTCTGACAACATTTATAATATTTTCACTGATCATCATTCAGATATGCGACCTTGGCGATATATCTATTAATAGGCATAAGTTATGTCTGACGGACGCTTGTTATTGAGCATTTTGCTAGTGTCAGATGAAGGTCGCATCTGTAAAATATTACCGACACCAGGTGTATTGGTGTAAATGCGAGATGCGGTACGTCCTTTTTTAAAGCTTCGCAGCTCATAAGACTAGCTTCCCATGAAAGTTGGTGGACCGACCCCAGCACTGAGCTCGTTCAATAGGCATTGGCCTAGTAGCCCAAACTTAAAAGTTTGTGGCTACAAACATCTTGACGCAACTATTTAGCCCTCAGACCAAGTGTAGCACCATATTCACTTTGTTGGGCCTTCCCAAAACATATCAGAGGCAGGGGTTATATACATGAATTCGCAGGGGGGGGTTGAACTATTTTGGGACCAGCTACATTTCTTGGAGACCGACTCCTATTGACATAGTTGTTCGATCCGAATTTCCTAGATAATTACAATTTACAGGACGGCAGAAATCAGTGACGTAAGCAGGATTTCTCTCAAAGGGGTGGTCATGCAGTATGTTGTGAAATCGCCGGCCTGGGGCAGGGGTCTAAGGGGAGGGGTGTCTCCTTTGAAAAAATATGTGTCCTTACATGCAATCTAGTGCCACATATGCTTCTTTTTGAAGTAAAATTTGTTACAAAATTTTCGTATTTTTAGGAACTGAAAAAAGGCATCAGTGATCGCCGGCCTGGGGGAGGCGTTTAAGGGGCGGCGACGGGCTGCCAGAAGAATATCGAACGTAAAAAAGCTGTGGTTCTTTTACAAAAAAATTGAAAATTCGTAGTTTTTAAAAAAATCTGAGAAATTTGGGTTTTCATTTTAGAAAAATGGAGAATTTAGGGCTTTTACTTAAGTATTTTGCCATTGCTAAGCCCAAATCAAGCTGATCGTCTAACCGACTGACCGTCGTCGGGATTGCATATTTTATCGTATGGAATAAGGCTTTCCGACGAAATCGGAAAATTTCCCCGACAGGTGTCAGCCTTCCCCACATGCGGGACAGGCTCTAACCCCTCGCGTGTCGCCACCCCTGGTACATACTTGTTGAAGCAAACCATTATGAAAAAGGTAGGCTATCTAGACGAGATCTTTGGTAATCCCCTCCTCCTGTTGCAAAATGCGCTAGCCCAATTGGAAATGGTTCCATAATTAGTATGCATGCAGCTTTAGTAGGGTAGTCTAATAAATCCGGGAACTTTCGATTACATGAGAAATTGTCCTAAACATACTGTCTTCTGCTGCTGTGATTTCCCTCGTTGCGTCATTGTTTCCAGCAAGGGCTCTTTGCATACAGATGCAAAGAGAAATCAAAAATCTAAAAGTGTTGTATGCTTTACTTTCCGTTCATACTGTAAGGAAGGAAATTCATGGTAATTAGTAAAAAAATGTATAAAAATCAGAGCTAGTTTGTCAGTACAGTGGGTATTTAAGTAGCAACACGTTGTACGTGAATTCGATCTATATACGGTATGAGTAGTACAAAGTGCAAACTCAGGATAACGTAAGTGGTTTGATATGGACCATAGGCCTACGTCAGAAAAATTGGCTATTCTGTGTCTTGCACCTGCCAGTTTTCCGGGTGATTGGTGCCGTTGAATTTGTAGTAGGCCAGATATTACGCATGTGGGCGTAGGAAGCTGTTCGAGGCTGGAGTGATATTTGTTTCGGATCGCCGTCATGGAGAAGGGGTCTAAGGGGAAAGGGTGTCTTTGAATATTTGAGGTTCTCAGATGCACGGTTTGGTCCAACATATTGGGATAGTCTTCTAGAGAATCACTGCCAATATTTGACGTTTTTACAGAGCAAAGAAATAAGGGGTTTTAGTCCTGGGATTGAGGAGCGACGGTAGCATACCTCCGCCCACTACGTTTTTGGCTGGGGGCGGGGCTAGCACCTAACCCCCGTTTCCTAAGCCTATGATATTACTATTCCCTAGTGCTGAAATCACACACCGTAGTAGTTGCCCGACCTGATTGAAGTGGCAGTGAATCATGAATGACTTTCCCCCAAAGCTCTAGTCATGGGAGTCAATAGGTGGGGACGGCCGGACGAGGGGGATCAGGTACATGTTGACGCTTTTGGTTGTAGTGATGAAGATGACTTTAAAACAATGGCGTAGTTACGGGGGCTGAGTAAGGGGCTCCCGCCCTCCCACGAAATCTCAGAGCACCCTGGTGATTGGAGATATGTTGAAATCGGCACGACCCATCAGAAAAGCATACACCACGCAACCCTCCCATTTGGAGAGCCAGCACCCCTCCAGACCCCCACATGGAAAACTCTGACTACCCCATGTACTTCTTGAAAAGTGTGTAATGAAGGGTGTGTTCGTTTGGTTCAGACCACGGAGATGGAAATACCGTCTCCCTATTCACTTACCCTATTTGTAACCAAGTCACTCTTTGTACAACAAGTGCGGTTATTCCTGCGATAACTCAAGTCATTGACTCGGGCCATTGTGTTGCTCCAGGGGAAGGGGAAGAGTCTTTAGAATTTGCTAAGTCAGGTAGAATATTGTGACTCGTGTCGTAAATTGATTAAAACTACATATCCAGGATACCAGAGGTGAATGACCCCACCCCTTCCCATTATTTGTCTGTCGTGGGGTCTTTTCTACAAAGGTTTTCTCTTTTTAGTATTATTTTTGCAACCATGCTGGTTTAAAATGGTTTAGCGATCATAATGCGTTATTTAATCTGAGAAAATGGAACCCCATACGTAACAACTGCAGTGTCATAGCCGAAGATACCAGGAAATTCTTTTAACGGTCCTACAATCTCTCCCTACACAGTAAAAATTCCCCTACGAAATTTACTTCTCTAGAAACGGCCCGGACAAAGCTAAAGAAGCAGTGTATTGAGTTTAAATTGCTCATGAGCATATCCATGCAGGCTTTTGTGTAGTATGTGTGTGAGTAACTGAGAATACAACTAACTACACAGTCATCATAGGTCAAGAAGAGTGAGTGAAACTGTTGTTTGAAGTCATTAATAGGCTATTTAAATATTGGACTATATTCGTATATTCCTACATATGTTTGGAGCAAGACTGTACGCTTTTCATATTTCATGTTTGTGTTTGGAAAACTGCATAACATACATACTACACAGTTAAAAAGCCTAAAGGAAGCGTCTTGGTAGGAGATTTAAAACGTTTACGAACCAACATGTGCCAGATTGACTATTCAATTTGAACAGTAAGGGAAACAGCGATGGGCTATAAAGTTCATTGCCTGCACACAATAAAATGTGTGTAAACACTTCCTTTGTGTTTTTTTTTCCTACAACTATTGAATACCAAATTGTTCCATTAAATGCACAAAATTTTTATTTCCTGCTTACGTATATTTCGAGTGGAGCTTCATTTCCTTCAGTTTCGTATAGGTAATGAAACACAAGTAGCCCACCTCCCAGTTCATCATAATACACGACATTAGCTCTAGAAGGGTTTCTTAGAGCTACAAGAGTTTGTTTAGATGGTTACATACACCCATGCAGATTCCAGGCATAGTTTCCCAGTTTAACAATCCGCTTTGGAGAGGCATGTTATCGAAGTTCTGTAGGTAAACACCATCTATTGAACTGTTCGGGTCGGTAGTATCCTTTGTTGGCCAATATTGCAATGAACGTAGAAATACCAGTCACCCCAACCTGATTAACAAACTAGTACTGAATCTTTCAGATTTTCTCTGTTTACCTAACAAGTATCTTTTATGACGTTTTACAGCGAAAATATCGCTTATTAGCAGTAACTCATATAGTTTTCTCATCCTACGGGGCACTTTTCTCGTCCCAGAAAGGTTAAATTCTGCCTACTAAATTTACTTCTAGCCCCTCCTCCAAGTAGGAAACATACATCTGTGTCCTTCACCTCTCATACAAAGCTGTAGAAGCCAGGCTGTATTGATTTTTATTGCTCATAGCCATAGTCTGCATAGTGCAGATTATGGATTATGACATAGTGCACTAATCTGCTGTATGGTTATAATGTTGCTGTAATCTGATCTGCGTCTGTTCCATGGGTTACACTTCATCACATTCTATTGATCTGCACATGTTCTATATACCAATCAGAATGCCAGGTATATGTGAAGGTTCGTGTGCAGTGCTCACTCTTATGAATGTAGATACCCCTGGTACCTAACTATTAGAGGAAGATACAACTGCCACTTCACAATGCAGACAGAACACCATGGTTACATGCTGGACCGGTAAAAGAGAACTCAGTACCCGTACGGCCTAACTGAAGAGTTACAGGTACACTGCTTCAAATAGTGGGTGAGCCCAGTTGCCTTTGAAGGTCCTTTGTGGATCGAAACCGTACTTAAAATGGGTAGGCGTCTGCTCTTTAAGAGGCCGGGCCGAGGGGATTCCTTTAGAGGGATTGCCTGTTATTTGTCGCGATACACCACAGTGCCGTGACCTGTTATAATAGCTGTGAAAGCAAGTAGCCTACGTTTGACAAAAAAAAGATTTTCCTCTTTGTTTATATATCTTCAGGGCCGGACTAAGCGTTTGGGGGCCAGGGGAACACAATTGTGTGGGGGCCCTATAGTACAGCTTAGGAACACTTGACACAGTACCGGAACACCCAAGGTATATATTATTCCCAAATGTGGGGGGCCCAAAATGTGGGGGCCCGGGGCACGTGCCCCTGTTGCCCGCCCATAATTCGCTAGTGTATATCTTAGAAGGATGCCAAACACCAAACATCATTCCAGAGGTTGACTTCCTATTTAAGGGGCCAATATCCCACCGTTCACTACTTGCTGTTAAACGCAATATAGATTGAACGTATATAAACCATGTGTTATTTGTAAACCCCTTAGGTGTTTCCGGATTTCATGGACTTTTGTACAAAGCCTAAAAATGATACACTGCAACTACACTGTCGTAACACACCTATACATACTATAGTACTATCAAAAGGAAAAATGCATTCCCCACTGCTAAGATGAAATGGTCTATACGGCGACCTCTGGACTGTAGTATAAGACCACACATTCCTCAGGTGAGTTTATGCGGGTATTATCTCAAAATAAGGCACGAATGTTGATTGATAAGGGTAAATACCACTTCTTGCGAAAAAAAGTTCATCATTCTGTACGGCGTATTTTGCTCTCTTGCAGTGTTTAAGGGCTTAGCGTCTAGAATCAGCTTAGGATAGTTCTAAGCAACAAAACAACTGTGCTAGGCACTAACTGTGACGTCCCTGGGAATGGGATCAGGCACTCGCTAAGGTGCTCCAAAATGCTTCGCACAAAAGAACGACTGTGTTGTGACGTCCAAGAAATGAGTGGCAATCACACATTTTAAAGGTAATAAAGTACGTGCGACGAGAATACCATCACGGCTCCAATTAAGATGATCCAAGTACCTGGAGGGTCTTGCCTACGTAGCAGGTTGTAAGGCATATTCCTGGTTTAGTTATGTCGTTGGAATCCTTCTAGAGGGACTCAGCAAACATAGTTCGTTCCGCGGGATTGAAGATAGTTCAAAGTTAATGGTAATTGTCTTCATGATATACTCCCTTTACGAGATGAAATATTGTTTTAGTTAATTTTTATCAAAATTAATCATTTTGAGTCCGGTATCGGCTTACTTTATTACGTTAAATGGTTCATTACTTTCGATTTCAGTGAAAAACATGCCATAATATGTCAACGAAAGAACATGAGCAGTGCCAGGGGAATACTCGTGTGCGAGTATATGAGAGAGATTTTGCAAAACTGCTCAAATTTCTTCAGTAAAGTTTTTTTTTTCCACCAAGGCGCACATATCCTCATGAACAACGTAGTATATGTTCACGTATTTTCAGTGGCGTAGCCAGGCAGCCAGGGGTGGGGCAGATGCAGGGGCGTCGATTTGGGGGGGGGACGGGGGAAATGTCCCCTCCACTTTTTTGAGAGGAGGGGACACTAACACATTTGTCCCCCCACTTTTTGTCACCTGAAACTATAAAGAGAGGTAACTAAACACTACATATGGGCGAGTAGTGGTGAAGACATAGATATGCTCAGAAGGTATTCAACGTGGCTCTTTATCAGGTCTGTAGGCAGTACGTTCTGTCACAATTCTTTCTATAACTTCAAAAATTTTCGCGCGCTACGCGCGCTTTCATCTTCAGTTCCATCTAGCTGTAATTGCCCGTCATTTCAAACATATTGGATTTATTCAACGTTAAAGGTTCAACAAATACTGTAGTCGTGATTCTAGAGGAACACGAAAATGCAACGTTGCGAAGTTCTAACCTCTTTTCCCTATCTTTTGG
>WURT03065960.1:0-13648 GCA_009936505.3 Holothuria glaberrima
CAAGCTTCCTAACATGAGATATCCTGTAAACAAGGTATTACACATTTGACCCCAGTGACCCCAGATGACCTCTGACCACCAAAAACAATAGTGTACTTCCTCTCACTATGAGGCATCCACATACTATGTATGAAATCTATCCAAGCTTCCTACCGTGAGATATCATGTTAACAAGATTTTCACAGTTAAACCCCCAGTGACCCCAGATGACCTTTGACCTCCACCAAAAACAATAGGATTCTTCTTACTATAATGCATCCGTATACTGAGTATGAAATTTATCCAAGCTTCCTACCTTGAGATATTGTATTAACAAGATTTTCAGAGTTTGATGTCCAGTGGCTCCAGATGACCTTTGACCTCCACCAAACATAAAAGAGTTCTTCTTACGATAATGCATCCACATACCAAGTATGAAATCTATCCAAGCTTCCTAACTTGAGATATTGTGTAAACAAGATTTTCAGAGTTTGACCTGAGGGAACCCCAGATGACCTTTGACCTCCACCAACACAAAAGGGTTCTTTTTACTATAATGCATCCACATACCAAGTATGAAATCTATCCAAGCTTCCTAACTTGAGATATTGTGTAAACACGATTTTCAGAGTTTGACCCCTGGTGACCCCAGATGACGTTTGACCTCCACCAAACACACTAGGGTTCTTTTTCTTACTATAATGCATTCACATACCAAGAATGAAATCTATCCAAGCTTCCTACCTTGAGATATTGTGTGAACAGGATTTTCAGAATTTGACCCTGGTGACCCCAGGTGACTTTTGACCTCCACCACAAACAATAGGGTTCTTCTTACCATAACACATCCATGTGCTGAGTTTGAAATTGATCCAAGCTTGCTCCCTTGAGATATCGTGTAAACAAGATTTTCAGAGTTTGACCCCCAGTGACCCCAGATGACCTTTGACCTCCACTAAACACGGTAGGGTTCTTCTCACCATAATGCATCCACATACCACATATGAAATTTATCCAAGCTTCCTACCGTGAGATATCGTGTAAACAAGATTTTCAGGGTTTGACCCCCAGTGACCCCAGATGACCTTTGACCTCCACTAAACACAGTAGGGTTCTCACCATAATGCATCCACATACCACATATGAAATTTATCCAAGCTTCCTACCGTGAGATATCGTGTAAACAAGATTTTCAGGGTTTGACCCCTAGTGACCCCAGATGACCTTTGACCTCCACCAAAACCAATAGGGTTCTTCATCTCAATATGGGGCATCTACCTACCAAGTTTGAGAATGTTCAGAGCTTCCTTTCTTAAGATATCATGTAAACAAGAAGTGTCACAAACACACATACACATACATACTGTACATGCACATACACACGCCATCATGACTGCATAGATTTCTCTTTTCATCAAAAACAATAACTGTGTCATGAACTGCCTTTGTTTAAAATGTAGGAACCTGTCCCCCTTACCACCTTCTCCCTGACTGTACCTTGATTGACAGTTGCCCCTGCAATGCTAGGCATGGATATCTTCCAGGTCTATTGCATGTCATTCTAAGGTATTACTTGAAAAGTTAGAAGCTTGTACCTTAACTACAGTTTATAGTAGTTGATGCACCTGGTTTGTGAAACTATACAGGGCTCCATGGAAGACAAGTGCATTGTTTTTAGGTATATCATGTTATCTGCATAGGATTACAGGGAATGTGCTACAATAACCAAGGAAGAGACAGGGTCTTCAATGCCAAGGGTAAGGAGGGTGATATAATACTGTAGCCATGATCCACTTTAATCATTTTAGTGCTATACCTTTTAAATTGGCCTCAATGTTGAAGGTTTGTTCTATACCCTTCCTATATGGTCTTCAATCTCAAACCTGTTTAGTTTGCACTGGTTAGAGGCTTGAGCATGAAAAGGTGTCCAGAGTTCTGTACTGTGTGGTGATGGAGAGGGTATCAAATGGGCAATTTCAAGCATGGCCTAAAGTACTAATGAGGGCAATGTTTCACACCTACTGTACCTACTGCACCTACTGCACTGTACCTCACCTCAAAATATTGAACAGCCCATCAACAGCAGAGTAACAAAAACTTTTGGCACCATTTTGTATCTAGGTCTCTTAAACATTGCCAGTTGTTATTCATGGTAGGTGGGGCTATTCAGTTTTGTAGCAAGGTAAGAAACGCTCACAGAGACAGAAAAAAAGTTTGTCGCAACTTTGTATTGTTACTGTACATGCATGGCCATAGCAGGTAAGGGAGAGCAGGGACAGTTGATATACAACAATAAAGTTTAAATTTTTTTTTTGGCATGCTTTGCGTGCCCCAATTCTGAGTACTCGTTCACCCATTCTTACTTTCTGCAGGACAATTTTGCTCGAGGAAAGCATCAAAATAATACATCATCCCTTCCCTCCTCAAGTCCTCTGTATCATCAATCCTGGCTGACTATGAGTCATACAGAGTAAGAATAGCTTAAAAAAAGAAGTTAAAATTGTAATTTTTGTGGTCTGTTAAGTACCCATTTAATGTCATTTGAAGAAGGTAAAATACACATTCGCATGCGCACAATTTCCTAATTATCCCATAGCTTCAGGGGGCTTTGCCCCCTACACCCCCACCAGGGCTTTGTCCTTAGAACCGGTCCGTACCTTTTTTCTCTCCTTTTATGTTGAAAACCCTTTATTTTTCCCAAGTGTGGTCCCTCTGTATTTGTTACTTGCTGTACTGCATTTTCCCTACACAAACCTCTGCAATAAATGTAGGGTTCTGCCCAGGATTGCTGCAGCGCTGGCAGCTCTTATCCTGGAACCGTCACAAGGTCAGGTAAAGCCGTCAGACATGTTGTCCAGCACACCAAATATGTTGAGGAGATCCGAGATACCTTCCATATGATGGAAAATTTTGAGATTCACTATAAGCAATTGAAGCAGTATTTTGGGCACTCTGTATCCATGTATACATTCACAGAAACATACCTGAAATCTCTCTTTGGAAACTTTACTTTGATAGTTTGATAGAAAAGAGCAAGTGTTTGAACTATTACTCTAAATGCAAGCTCTGATTGGTTAATTACATGCTCAAATCAGTGAGTTGTAAATTGTACATAATAGTTGTTGTACAGAGGAAGCAACACACTCAGGTTAGAAGAGAGGAGAAAATAGATTGTTTGTAAAGGGTTGTCAGGCTATTGTTGTGTCTTCCTCATCTGTGTAGAATTACAGTAGCATTGTTATGCAAAGACTGTTGTTGGTAATGAAGGAGATGCTCTGTAAGTTGTTGGAAGAGCCATTTAAAATGAGAAAGTTGGACTTCTAAGGCATATACTGTACATGTACCGGGGATCTGTATGGTGTAGAAATGATGAACAGTATGGGATTCATAGATTGCAGTTTGCTATGTTAACAATCATAAATATTTTTTCCCCTTCAAGGGGGGATGACCCACCCTACCTCCTCCCATCACACAAAAATTAACTCACTAGATTCATGTGCCTTAATATCCAGCATTAAACCAGTAACTAAATTTTTCTTTTCATAAATCTTACATTTCATTTACTGTATTTATCATCCCTCTCATCTTCTTTGTAAAAGGAGCAGGGGATTTCTCAGCATTTGGTAAGCATATTCAACTCTTTGTGCTCCACAGCAGTGTAACCAGACAGGTGTGTTTATGTTAGAGAGAACTTTGATCTCTACTCTCTTCTTGGCATCTGTGATGATAGCGGAATTTACTTGGAAGGCACTCTTTTTCTATGTCTAAACATATTTTGGTCTGACAGTGTGTGATTTGACCTTTGAATGCAGTAACTTGGATACTGTATCCAAGAACAGTTCAAAGACGATATGGAATATTTTAGTATGTACTGTAAAGTACTTTTCTTTTCATTCACAGGACCCATGCCAGTCACTTCCAACACAAGTCCCATCCATTTCTGCTGAGGGGGTTAACAAAATGAAACAGACCAAGATTCCAAGTGCAGTAAGTGCAGATTAGGCCTATGTTGCAAAATATATGTGGCATTTTTGTGAAGTTGCAAATGCACATTTTGACTTTAGTAGAAAGACTAACATTTTTAGAACCGTATGAGTTTAACTTCACTAAGAAGATCATAGAAAAATTGGCCTCTAATGAATGAAACATTGTGCAAACCAAAGGTGCAATATTTGCCCAATGGTGGGTCTGTTTACAGTATGACATCTTACAAAATTGTACTAAGTCCTTAAAAAATTATTCTATAAGTACATCTTGATCAAAATTAACATGTTTGTCTGCTGTGATATTTTAGGATCTACCTTACCATTTGAATGAAACTAATGGTGGATTGCTGTTGAGTTTATCTGTGTTTTTAGCACTTCAGTCCTTTGATAGAAAAAGGGTCGTCTTTAGGAAGAAAGTTAAAACTTCTCGGTTGGTGTATCATCTGTTTTTAAAGTACAAGGTTTTGGTCTCGAGGAAATAAATTTAGTTAATCTCATGCTGGTTTTAATTGTTTGGTTGTCCTTAGCCACCGCAGCTTAAATATACAGACCTCAGGGTCTGTACCTAACTCTTAACACTGTACTGATCCAATTAATGCTGACATTGAAATAGTACTGTCAGTTAGTTAGCACACGTACTGTACATTTAGGTTGTTCCGTGTCACATGCAATTGCTGTTGGTACATAACAGGAGTTGTCAATGGGTACACCTTACATGAACAGGAGTATCTTGAAGAGTGTCACCTTTTCTGTAGATGTGATATGGATAACAATGAAAGTTGTGAAAGTAGTATCATTCTTAACGCTGTAAGGAAGGGCGGATAACAGTATTTTTCATAATGCTGTTCACACAACTAACTTTAAAAAGTAAATACAAAAACATAAAGGTGATTGTGCCTGGTGCAAGTGTGTGATTGGTAAGGGTGCATGACCATTCTTGGAAAAAAATCTTCAAATATAGTCACTAGTGACTACATATCTATTGACCAAAATGATCCAACTCTAAAAGTTTAGTTGTCAAAATTGCCTTTTTTACAGATTTTGCCCACCAACTGAACAATTGTTTCTACCAATATTGCAAGGGTTTAATGAAATGATCATTTTTTTTTTTTTTTTTGTCTTGACCAAAACATGATTTGCTTTTGTCCTGGCAACAGAAGTGTCAGAAGGAAGATTTCTGTTTTTTGCCAGAAAAGAAGTATGAGGTCACCACTGCAACTGTGCCATGGTGATCAGTTTTGTTTAGGGTGGTATGACATCCATTTATAGGTTTACTGTATTTACACTGTTGCACCATTAGCACTCACTGTTACCATTATACCATCCTGCATCCCATATTTCAGTTCTCCTTCCCAGAAGGTAGTAATGATTTAGAAATGAGTGTACCATACACAAAACTGCATGCCACAGTATTTTGCACTACACAAAAGTTTCATTTATGTGAGGTAAAATTTTGGCACAGTCAGACATTAGATAACCTTTGTAAGAAGTATAAGCCACATATTCTAGTTCACTCACTTTGTTGATATCAGTACTTTAAGCCTGGTAAACTTTACTGATACCCATAAAGGACCAATATGAGGAATATGGGGTGATGGGGATGTTGCATACCAAAACTGGGTCCAGTGGATCCAGTATTTTAATAGACTGACAGTAGAGTTAAACCTATGTACAGTAAAACCCTGTTGATCTGAACACCTGGGTACCAGTGGTCTTTGGGATTCCAGAAAAATTCAGATAAACAGGGTTTCAAGTTTTTGCCCCAAGTACAGTTCACTGGGTCCACTAGAAAGGGGTCCCAAAGCATTAGTCAAATAAGTTCAAAATGGTTCGCAAACTTACAGACAAAATCTTCAAAATATTTAGTTATTATTTTTGTGACCAGATGACGAAAATTTGTAGACTTCTAAATCTCAGAGACTTTGTCCCCAATATAGTGAATGACCAAATACAAAGTACACACTAAATGTGTGCATGTGCTTATGAGAAGCTCTAACAATCTTGAGAGGTATCTAGAGTTGATATTTAGCATAAAATTCCAAAAATATTAGAGGCACATTCAGAGGACTCTCACACAGCCCGTCACAACTTTTTCGAAAGGTCTTACAAAGTGTCCTTATTTTTAAGTACAAAGTACACTATGTCAGGCCTACTTACTTTTCATGTTTAGTGAAACTAGGTCTTTGCTAGCCTGTGTTGGATGTTGAGCCTGTACTTATTCATGACTCCTAGCAAGAATGTCAAAACAAACACATGAAGTCTCTTCCAAATTTGACAAAGAGTGAGCAGATTGCTTTCTGTGCTTAGATGCTGTTTTTATCATTGTGATATATTTCCATGTCTGTGGAAGTTCTGAGAAAAATAGTGCATTTCTGCTGGGATTTCCTTGAGTTTTGCCTTGTAAAGCACCAAAAACTCGGTGGATACTATGATAATTGAGTGCAATATTAGTCTGGTAAAACTTAGAGATCAGTTTGTAAAAATAGGTTTTCAGATAAATTCACATAACAAGTAAATTAGCAATGGCAACTCTGAACAGGTGATGTTAGTTGCCATGAGGTTTTATAGTAGACTGTACCCCCATTTTAATGCCATCATGAGTCAAGTTAAAACAAAAGGGATATTGTATGGCCATTCACAGAGCTCTAGGAACACTGTTTATTGAATAAAAATTGTTGAAATGTGTTTTAAAAGTGATTTAAATTAAGGAATACTTCTTTTATAAGGTTGGTTTCCTGACCTTCTGCACTGTTTTTTATTAGAACCAAAGTTTCATGGCTAAAGGAAACATACTTCCTTTGCCCACAACACACCCTGACCCACCTAATCTAGTGAATGAGAGAGAGTCAAGTTTACTGTACATGGATTTGTCTAGCAGTCCTTGTACATTTCTTGCCAGCTCTGCTATGCATAGAAAACAAAACAGTGATCTCAACTACACGTAACTTGTACTGTAGAAATCCCAGGTGTAGACATCAGTATGTGCATTTATTGGCGTACCAATACTACCAACAGTTATTGCTTGCTGCATCTCTTTATTACAAATTACATCAGTAATCGTCCTTGGTTGGCCGGTTCATGGCTGGAGGATTTTATCAAGCAGCTACAGTATGTACTGTACTGGAAGGCAGCTACAGTTATGCATTCTGTTGGAATCAATAATGAATTTTAATATGGTTGCTAAGGACTGGATCACCTGCCTTGTGTTCAAAGTGCAGTATCAAGGATATTTATGGCATAGTGTTGAATTAAGTGACTTTCATGATGTAAAAGAGTCAAGCTTGAAGGGTTGTCATTTTGAGATGGGAAGGCAGATTTATATCCCTTGTTCGAGATACGATAAATCCACTGAGTTATTGCAAAGGAGAGATTTAGAAGAAATGGATGTCATCATTCTCCTGGTGTACTGTACACTGAAATAATATTTACTCAAATTATACATAAACTTCTTCTGTCTGCATGTGTGTATGTGTCACTGGCAGGTTCTGAATTGCAGGACATCTCTAGCCAGTTGTTCAGTTTTGCAAATTCACATTCAAGGGTACAGGGGATGTCAAAGGAAGGGTTTATCTTCAAACCATTTAGATTGCTCCGTCTTAGATGTAAAATGGTACAAAAATTTAACAAATTTTCATCCACCCCAATGACCTTAAAATAGAGGTAGCTATGCCACACATGTTGCCTAAAAACATTTTTTCAGAGTAAAGGGAGGGGGTTGGCTGTCAGAAGGACAGTTTGATGGTCCTCTGGTGAAAGTCTTGCTCAGGAAAGATAAGCACCATGTCAGTGAACAATATTTACAGTAGCTGTTGAGTTACAGTTCCAAGTTAATTTGAATGGAAAACTGCTGTCATTCGTAGAATGACATGTAGCTGTGCACTTTGGTAGTGTATAAATTCAGACAACAGTTACATATCTATTTATGTCTTATATGTGCCACCAGGGCTCAAGCTATGAAATAGAAATTGTGTAGCAAAACCACAAATTGCAATTTTGCATGGCATTTTGTCAATATTGTGTAGCAGTTTCTGTCACAGAAAATGTCTACAGATTCATGCCCATATCGTATATATCTTCCATTTCATCCTCTTGTGCAGTTTCTAATGTTAATTAATTAGCTCAGAAAAGTGAATTTATTACATAACAAATTAGATTGGACATGTGAATAAGAATGAAAGTAAGTATCATTCGAAAATCTGGCAAAAAATTTCGGTATAGGCTCCAAATTTTCCTATGCTACATTGTGTTAGGCTATAAGATTTACCAGTTCATGTCTAAAAATAAAACAAAATGAAAAAGGAACGTGTTTGAAATTGTTTATCTATGGTTCAAAATATGTTTTGTTTGCATTTCAACATATTATCAAGTTCCTGTTTTTCAAACATGGGTGGTTTGTACACATTAAAAAGTAAAACCTTCAGTGTTGTTGTCAGATATTTGCATCACACACACACGATCCATTGTAAGAAATTGGGTCACAGAGTTTGGCTTTTGTGACACAAACTGCGATAGTATACCGGCTATCACGAGCCCAGTGGGCCACATATATGTCATGGTTTTGATTCCTTTGTAAGCTGCTCTGTGGCATGCATTGTAAGATCTGTACTTGTGAAAGGTTGTTCCATCATGAAACAGACCATCAGTGGTTGACCTTTTCACCTTATTGTAACCTTATACATATCCTGTCCTCAGATCAGACAGATTTGTATCCAACTCAATTTCAGTGTTGGATAGTGCTGTTATCTTGGAAAAGTAAGGGAAGGATTTTGAGTCAACATCGTTAGGCAAAGATCTGACCATGAATATTAAAAGAAAGGGCACACATCCCGATAAGCATAGCAGGGAGCACAGAGGTGAAATTACCAGAACAAGGTTAAGGGTCAGAGATTTAACCCTTTTTGCTGTTTTAGTTAGACGAAATACCCTACAGGGATATCATGCTGTTTTCTATTGGAATTCAAAGTGCCTCCATTCAGACTTTAACATGACTGTACTAGTAGTTTACTAGGCTATATAATTTGGCTATGCCTTTGGCTCTCACCCACCTTGTTGGAAGACATGCTCTGTGTGCTCTGGTAGTATTGAAGTCTCCATGTTTCCAGTTAAGTTTTCATTCTAACCATTGAGTGATGAACAGTGTGTCAGTATTTGGACTATAGATCTACAATAGACATTGTTGGTGGAAATGCTTCGACCCAGACTTAGAAAGACTGGAAGCTTTTTACTGTGCTCGAATATTTGTGTGGAATTAATTGAGAATTGGAGAATTTTAGCCCAGTGTCTTGCAGCAATTCTCTTGTACAGGGTATTTTTTAGTTGCAAGATTTAGACCTCCTGGGACATCTGTTATGATAATGGAAAAAAAGAAAAGTATTCACTCTTGATTTAAATATTACAAATACAATGACCGATTAACATTGGTCTGCATAAAAACCATTGAAAGCTCATTTTGTTTAGAATGGATGGCATGGATAACATAAGTTGTGTTACTTCATATGTTGTATGATAGTACAGTACTGTGATTGACTTCATTTCCCAGATCTTAACTTCAAGTGGAGAGCTATCATTCAGTTTGTGAGCATTGAATTCATCATGAGATGGAATGTTATTCAGCTTGCCAGGCTGTCACCATCTGATACATACAGTATATGGCTGACCGACTCCTTGCAATGGTCCTTAGTTTATAAGCAGTCATTTGTACCATTGTGAATGTAGAACTTTCTGTTAAACTTTGACATATGCAGATACAATATTTGTTGTGTTTTTCGATTTTGGTAGCATCATCTTGGAAAGGCTAACAAGGAATGCCTGTGGACATTGTGTTCAACTAGAATCATATAATATTCTGTGTATTGATTTACATCTTATTTCAAGTCTCTCAAATGCAGTAAATTTGGCAAGACATTTATGAGTTCAGGTCGAAGCTTTCTTCTGAAGGGATAACTCAAATGCTCACGTATAGATATGTTTTTCAAAAGCTTTGTTGCTAACCATCAAGTTCAACATCTTCATGGATTTGCACAAATGGTGAGAATTGACTTTTGTCTTGGATTGCTTATTCCACTGACACTTTTTAAGGCTGAGTAACATTTTTCTGTTAATGTTGGTGATGGATTTAACTGTAACGGAAGTTAAAGACAAATTCAAAATAAAATGTATTTGTCAGTTTGTTTAACAGAGTGTTGTGGGTGCCAGTGTTGGTGTATGTCTCTTCAAGACTTCTGATATAGAATTACCTTACTAAAAACTGTACAGTACCTTCCTCCAGTAGTGCTTTGGAGTTTCCCCAAAGATTTTATGAATAGACCTATTATTGTACTTGTCAGACCTTCTTTGTTGGAAATATAAGCCTGACTTATTGGGAAGAGCATTGAATTGACTATTGTGTCAACTTAGGCAGCTGTGAGCTGATTAGGGGAAAACTTTCACAATGAGGTGTTACATTTAAGCTGATTAGCCATAACAGGTAAAGTAAGGTATTCAAGTATCAATTGGGTCTTCAGGGTTTGCTTAAAACCAGCTTAGTACTATTGATTTACTTAAATGTAACTTGTGTCACTTGTAAGGTACATCTCAAAACAGTAACTTTAAACCTTTCAGGCGTATTCTTCATTATTAACACCCAGTTTTCTTAAGTTAGCCTTTCACTATTAATCACCAAACTCGACCCAGTGCTTAAACAGTGCTACTGTAGCCAATATGGTCAGTTTGTGCCCTTAACTTTATGGTGGCAACAGCCAATATTTTGTATGTTTTCTGGCAAATACCTCCACTTTCCTCTGATATAGGCTTCTATGTAGTCTTGACTTTGGTGACACACACATATTATCTCGCTATGTGACTATGTACATGGCTTTTTACACACTTCCCACACAGATGTACTAGTGTGATATCTCCCTCTCAGATCGTGTAAGTTTGTAGTACACTTGACCAGGTGGTTCATTCACAACTTTCTTTGCCAGAATCGATCAGCTGATCCCATTGAGAAGTTTCAACCTAAGTGTCAACAGATAAAGTGATTGGTTGTTGGTTGTTCCCACGATCTGGCATACTGCCAAACCTGCTTCTCTTCTCTCAGGATTTTTCTGTTTGCTGATTTTCAGCTCAAGCTCAATGAACTTGTCCAAATATCCTCACCAGAAAGGCTCGATGTGAAAACCTGTAAAACGCACCTACAGTTCCTAGTATCTACGAGTGTTGGAAAAGTTGTTAATGTTGTCTCCAAAGTTTTTGTTTTTCAAGTACAGTGGGTGTTTTCCTGTTATTGAAGGGGTTAATGTTTAAATAACATACTTTTTGAAAATGTGTGTAAATATTGTGAATCTTTGCTGGCTGTATTACACCTCATGTATTGAACAAAAAAGGATCACTGGAATTTGATGCAAAGTTTGAATTGACATTCCTGAACGAGGATTATACAGTTAGTTTGAATTTAATAGTTTCCTTTGTGGGAAAGCAAGTGAAACACTGTGTAGAACCTCTTGATTTTAAAAGAGACTTCTGTGAGACTATGTGACTTTCAGTAGCACCCAACAGGATGTGTTATTCAAAGTAGTTAATATTGAAAACTTGTAGCAGGGTTTTGTGAAACATACTTGTTACATGAAACATTACTAGTATCTTTATGGTTTTATGCAGGGTGCAGCAGGTGGAGTTCAGGTAAGCCCTCAAACAGTTCTTCAGAACAGATAAACAGGCTACTTTCCTGCAGAAAGGGTGCATATCAATTGACTAGTACAGTACCATAGGACTTCCAATATCTTGAAATTTTTATGTCATCCTGTCATCCTTTACAACTTCAGGAAATGTAAGAAGTGAGGGGATTGTTCTGTTTGCAGAATTTTTACTTTACAATGGTGCAAAAGATAAATTGGGCTGGGACAGAAGACATTTCAAGATGGTAAGAGTTCAGGAAATTTCCTGATTTCAGGAAATTGAAAGTCTTGAGCGAAATTCTCGAGAAACCCATTTTGCTAGACAAAAAGTTTTGCAGTGGTCATGGTGGGTGGAATGGCCAAGGTTTGGTAAAGTTTTGGGGTTTTTTTGAAATCTTTTTACAAAAAAATATAAATTTTACCAGAGATGCCAAGTTTCCCGATTAAGGCGGAATTATTACAATTTTTTACACTTTATCCTGCCGATTCGAAAATTCTCCGCTTCCGCTTTTTATGTTATTTAGGACTAATGTCTCCCGTCCCATATTTTGCCAAGTTAAAACCGAGGTCCGTGTGCAAGACGCAACATATCAAAGATGTATAAGCCACAGACATAGATCTTCCAAAGATGCACGATCATGTCATGCCACGTACGTAGTACATGCATACTGCAGTATCTTGCTACGATTCAGTAAACATTGGGCCTAGATCGACGGGTACTCGCCTCACGTACACGTACGTACCTACCTGTACCTACACACTGTGAGCTAATTGCAGGTCCAGAGCTGGCTCAGTGACTCACCTCATGCAGATATTTAGCAGCATAGCCTCAACCACGCGTGCAGAGTGTACATAATACATAATGCAAGGCTAGTGCATTGCCCGCTATTATGTAGCGCATTGGTCATGAATGAAAGACAGGAAGCGGCATAGTGTAAATTCACGCACCACTGGCAACACAGTTTTTAAAATAAGACATAAGTTTTGGGCAAAACACTTTACAAAAATTATATTTATATTGTAACTGGACCATGAGATGCCTACAGTACATCAAGTAAATTGAGTGGAATTTTTAGTGGCCCAGAAGTGCTACGGTAGTTACGTGATTTTGCGTAGAACGGGTGGATAGGCTACTAGCCTATTATATAGCACTACTGCAATGCAGTACAGAACATTTTCACAGAATCTTCCGAGGTGATCGGTGGATGAAAACAGGCAGACAGACAGGTCGACAGACACTCTGTCTAACGTTAGGCCTGTGACATCTTAGGCAAACAAGTATATACAGAATTTATAAAGGTTTTGTAAGTGTGATAAATGTTTGTATAATTTATCTCCTTCACCATAAAGCTGAAAGAGTTGAATCTCCTTAGCCTACTGATGTACTGTTGAAGAAATATACACAGGGGAGAAAGTCCCTTTCAGGCATATATTACCAATGATTATTTTGTTGTGCATATGTCACAAAAGACTTCAAACACTGGTTTAGAAACCCCTAAAATGCTGGAGCTTCCGGGGGCTTTGCCCCCTGGACCCCCATCAGGGCATTGCCCCTATACCCCACCAGGGGCCCTTAAGCAGGCCCCTGGACCCCCAGCTGGGAGGGCGCATAAGTAGAGTCCGGCATATTCTTGGAATTATCATCCTCACAACTTGGCATCTCTGATTTTACTACCTAAACATACTTGAAAAATGGAAAAAGGTGCACCATCTTGGCACCTAACCCTCCTCCTGATGTAAAAAGTTCTTTCAAAGGGGAGCCCCCTTAGACCCTTCCCCAGGCTTTCAAGCCTGGATAACACGGTTTCAGGAAATGCACCCCTAATTCGCGTACATCTCTGCCAATGAAGACTACGCAAACATTTCCAAAATGAAAAAAGTGTGTCACTTTCAAAAGTTTTCCCCTGGATAGGGAGAGGTCAGAATGTATTTGGGTCATTCCACACTGTTGGGGTATAAAAGTGTGACAAAGATGGTGAAAACTGAAGTCCTCTAATATAAAAGTTTTGTGGTGGTATTTAATTTGGT
>WURT03065982.1:0-13647 GCA_009936505.3 Holothuria glaberrima
GACCCAAACTGACGTGGTATCTCATATCTGCAACAACATTTGTGGACGATGACCCAAACTGACGTGGTATCTCATATTTGCAACAACATTTGTGGACGATGACCCAAACTGACGTGGTATCTCATATCTGCAACAACATTTGTGGACGATGACCCAAACTGACGTGGTGTCTCATATCTGCAACAGCATTTGTGGACGATGACCCAATCTGCACTGACCAAAAATGTCCCCACATCTTCACATAGAATAGCTTAGTAGGGCCAGATCCAGGTTTTTGAGAAAGGACTTATTTCGTTAAGAGGAGCAAATTCTTTTCTGTAGAGCACCGAAAGTCCATCAAAAGCGAAGGTCCTGTCCCGAAAATTTTGAGATTAGAAAGTGTTTATGTTCAATTCCCGGATTGTGGCGGCATAACGACTCAAACCTATTACAATGAACTCTCATCGGCAATTAATGCGAAGAATTAAGACGTTCCAACAGAAAGCTTCGAAAATATGTAGATTTGGACATATCAAATATGCGATGAGCCGATAAGGGGTTTGCGGCCGGTTGAACCCCCACCAGCATCCCTGCACGGGTATTACACGGGTGTGTCTACGGTAAGGAGTCGGGTCCTTCTCTGCAAAAATTGAAAAAGGAGCCCTAATAATTAGTGACTTACCGGTTTCTAGGGCCGAACGATTCAATAGCGACCTTTTCATGCATCCCTAGCTGCTTGGGTTGTGGCAAGCCTGAGAAGAAATGTTCTTGATGTCCGAGTAAAAAAAAAATGACAAAGATATTAAAGTGTTAAATGAGATCCAAAACAACCTGATATGCTGCGCCAGTGACTCGCATTTTAATAATCAAACGAAGCCGCTGCTCTTTTAAGGAAAATCTATCTGCTTTCGTTTGGTTTCTATTATGTCAAGTTCAACGGATAAAATTGACATTATAGTCTGTTTTTCCCGATTTGTAAGAAGATCTCTCTACCCTAAAAATAATGTTCATAAGTTGTCGTCCTTCATTTTACACTTCATTTTACATTAATCTAAAGTAATTACATATTGTGGACATTTGAATAAAGTATTAACTTATCTTCCAATGGCATAGATAGTGCAGTAAACAGTCTTAAAAAATCACAACTTGACCATCAATATTTTAGAGGGCAATTTCTGCTGTTTGCTTTTCTTTCCCATGGAGTCTGACTAGAAATTACTCGGAGACACAATTGTGACTTTTTACCAGAGTTGGGGTGGGGGTAAACACCGTTCACTACATCCATGTACGCCCAAGCGTGTTGAACAGAAACGACTAACCATCTCAATACCCTGTAAATGAGTCGTGTTTCCGTTGACTGGGTGACACATTACCTAATTGCGTATTGACAGCTAAAAACCTGTTTTTGACACCCCACTATTTTATTGGGTGATGGGGTGTGTCATGTTACCAACCCAATAGTTTAGTTAGGCTGTTGCAAATACAAGGAACTCTGATAAGCTTTCTATGGATGATGTTCTTGTCTCCCAGTGGTGAATTCGAGATCACTGTTTCAACTGAAAGTGTATTTAAACTAGATGTGTAAAATATGCTGACCATTTCAGTGAGGTCAATTTTTCATGATGTGAGCTTAGTTAAAGCCAGTTAATACCTCCTAACGGCTTCCAGAGTAGACTAAGTTTGACCCGTAAGGTGGCGTATGTGTAAAACTACCGTGCAAATTACCGACATGGCAGCAAAAACCGTTTCAAAAGCCATCTGCAAAGTAGGATAAGGTACGGTATGAAGCTGTAGTTTGCTTTTGAAGTTTTGATTTGGGCATTTTTTCGCGACTTACAGACGGTGTTTTCATTTTCAACATGTAACCTGGTAAACATGGTACCCGTACATTAAAAATTTCTACGCTCAAATCAAGTTTTGATATGTTAGAGGGGTACTTATTCTAAGCATTATGGTGAAATTTGCATTGAAATGCGATGTGTGATTCTCAAGATATTAGCAGTAAAAGTTGTTATGTTTCCAACACAAATAAACTTGAAGAAAGCACATATGACGTCATCGCCTCACATTAATAAGCAATCTTTTGTTTTTCTTAAATTTCTGAACCAGTTTCCTCCTTCACAATCCCATTTAATCAGAATGTGATTGCTTGAGAGGCATTCCCATTCTCCATGGATTTTGAACTCATATTACAGGTATTAACAGGCAATTTTCAAATTATCTATCGGAGTAAATGAAATTAACAGGTTTCAACAGGTGACTCCTATGAAACTATGACAGGTTTCTATTGGTTTACTACCTGTCAGGACCTATTGAAATCTTGTTGAAATCTGTTGATATTTGTTACCAATCACCGTTTGTACATGTGCAAACCTGTTCACACCTGTACAAACCTGTTCAACAGGTTTCAACGGGAATTAATTTTTCATTGGGGAGGTCCTAACCCTGTTAACTTCAAGGTCATTAAAACAGGCTGAAGAAGAAAGGAAACACCATTTCTTATCAATCTGAGGGAGTGATATAACCCTACTTACGTCAGGTTCACTTTGGGTCACAAATGAAGTTACTTTATTGGCTTGTATCTCGAGTACTACATGTCCGATTTGAATGAAAGTTTTATCAACTTGCGTAGAATTAGTTCCTCTTTCACATTTGAAAATTAATTTTTGCTTGATTTCTCGCTTTAAAAGCAGTCGATTCAAAATTATGAAACATTTCCTTTGTATTCTCCAAAATACAGTCGACAACGTGAAGCCAATGTTTAGTTCCTTTCACCAGTTTATCCTATAAACTCTCGCAAGTTGCTGTCTGCAACTAGCTAGATTCAATGAGAGTGTTACATATGAGTATATGCACTGCCAAAGTAACAGTTTCCTGTTCAAATGAAGGGAAAATAATATTCGTGAGTAATACAATTACACACATAACTTTTCTAGAAGATTGAACTCATTAATATCCTTCTTTGTTTCCAACTAGTTTAAATATACTGTTTAAAGAGAGGGAGTCCCACCTCTTCAAAAATGTTAGGAGTCTTTCCCTTCAACTCCCATGATTCATGTTCACGATTTCATGTTGACAGCAACCGTAGAATTTTTTCAGCAATTGCGTATATTGGGCATCCTGTCTCTTCGACTATTGCTCAAATTTATCACTGTTGCAAATATGGCTTAAGACTTAAATAATATTCTCTTTTAACATATCTCTCGACAAAAGTTGAGGGCCTAAATTGCTACACTAAGGTCGAACCTCACTGTTCCCCTGACGGTCCAGTTTGTGACGCCTACAAGTCAGCAACAGGAAACGTACCAATGAAAAATACGACATGTGATCTTAATGTGACAATGTGCAGCTTGGCTACTATATCGACCACAGGTAAGAGCCTCATTAACGATTACACATTTATTCACACTGTTTGAGCTGCGAATATTCGAGAGGCGATCCATATTTGAGAGTTAGTAGGAAAGGGCATTTCCGTCTGCAAGTATTTATCTTTGATTATACGACTCTATCGTTTTGAAGGAAGGCTAATAAAATAATCACTTCGTTCTCACATTGGAAACATAGTCAAGTGAGTAGGACTGAAATACTTAAGAGAAAACTTGAGTTGATTTTGGTGTTATAAAACGGGATTATAACTGTGAAAACATTTAAGAGCAGATCCAAAATTTCAGGCATTTAACGAGAACACCCCATCACCCGTTAACAGAGGAGCAATCAAGGTGGGAACACCGAAACTCACCCTCGCCAATCTTGATTGTTTTTCAGTCTGTTATAGATCACGATGTTCTGTATGTATGCCCCTCTTTTTCTAAACCAGAGCTTTTCAACGATGGAATAGGTAGGGATATGTTTTTACAGCAGTCCAGTTTTGAACATGGTCTTGGGGTGCCATTGCCGTATATAGTCGCTCGAGCACAAAGCCCGTGACCAGGGGTTGATGGGGAGCGCACACCTTTCGATGATCAAAATTAATAAAAGCCTTAATACATTTTAGTTTTTGTCACAATGGATCTGTAGAACACGAAAAAGTTGCTCAAGCAAAAGGTTATGTACTGAAAACGTCGACATGGCGTTGATGTTGACCTTCTATGGCGTAGAAAGAAATCTTGTTCTCTCTTGTTGTACTGTGGAAATTCAGTGTACGGATAAAAAAGTAAAGATTTACAACTAGCATTTTAAAACAGTTTTATCACTTTTGGTTCATCGTTGTATAACACAATTTTACATCTTGCTATTAGGACAGTTAATCATATTTTACAAAGATTCTTTAAACTTTTCTTCGAATCCCTCTCACTTAGCCGAAGTCTGTAAGGTTCAATAGAAAATCATACCATGTTTTATTGCTAACTTAAGTGTTTCAGGAGAGAGCCACTTTTACTTCTTTTCTGTCGTTTTTTCTAATTCTTTTTTCAGAACAATGTTCAGCGTCTTGTTCTCCTATTAGAATTTGGGGTGTCTTGAATTTCTGCTATTTTTGCGCACGTTGGAAGGCAAAAATCGCCTAGGGGACACAATTAGGGACCTAAAAATTAATGTTAAAAGATGCATTTGTGTCAGTTCTTTTCTTATAAACACAAAGTACCTTACTTAAGTCGGAATGTATCTACTGGTAAATCTGTGTTTTCAAAAACAGATGGGATACTAGAGCATTAATTGAGGTTAAATTGTGAGTCTGGTCTCGAAGGCTCGGTCTATCTAATTTAAATATAAAACGATTGTCATTTTTACAGGTTACTTTCATTGCAAAATATTGGGGAATTTTGTTGCGCGCTTAAGCCCCCCCCCCCCATTTCGGCAACCCTCTCCGATATCTCCCCACTGAATTATAAGTAAGACGCTACAGTCTACTGATTATGTTAAGGAGAAACACTTATGTTTCGAATTTCTATTGTTCCCCGAGTCTCAGTTTAAAAAAGGTTTCATGTTAACATTTTGTCCACTACAGTTTGTTACGTAGCTATGGGAGGACACCACCCTCGCGTATGATTTTTCACATATAAAAGCTTACAAATGTACCCTTACCAATTTCAATTACACGTACTACGCTAATATTTCAATTCTAATCTCCGTGAAATACTCCAACTCTCAGCGACCTACCATGAAAAGCTTTTGACTCCTAACGCTACCCGAAGAATTAAATACATTTCATTACAATTGCACATTTTATTCCTCAGCTGAAGGTTATGAATTCGGACTTGCAGAAGCACGGTGTTTACCTGCAGTAGAAGGTGCCGGCCTTACAACAGGTTGCTACGACAGAAATGATTTTGCGAAAATAGATCCGGAGGAAGAAGAAACGCTCAAACAACTTGAACAATCGAGCGGCTTAACATTTGACACTGTTGAAGTTTGCATTTGTAGTACAAATCTTTGCAACAGTTCCACCAAATCTGTATTCACCATCTCTGTTGTTATCTGGTCTGTGGTGACAGGTTTTGCCTTATTATTGCCCATTTAAGCTTCAAAAGCTCAAGTTTGTAGCGTTCGGTCCAAAGTAAAGCGTCATTTGTTTTTTCTTCCTGATATTCGTTTTTGTGCTAGATGTATCTCTCTAGCATTATACAGTGTGTTACCAAAATGTGCTTGTTAAGGTAGCTTAAATCCCCGACGGAAGAAACCAGGAACCCAAATCCCCGACAAAGGTGAGCGTTAACAGGGAGAATTGCAAAAAGAAATCAGCTGGCCTTGTGCGACGAAATCACTTGGCATTGAGTAGTCTAGTTATTTTCTGAAGAAAATTTGGAAATTTGACCTTTATCTGTTTTTTTTTCTTTTTGTACGTACTTCATTTGATAGCCCACTCAAGTAAACAGTCTTGGCGAAATGTCGCCGCTGGGGTTTATGTACTTTATCAAAAACTCTAAGGCCTCCAACTGCCCAACCAAAATAGATTTCCTTGACAGCCAGGGAGAGCAGACATCTTGGACGTGGGACCTGCTTCCAGCGAGGCGACTCCCCATCTCACCCCAAGTTTTGTGGATCCACTGTACGCTCGATCAGTCTGTCATTTTTCCTAGAAACGAGAAAATGATAGAGAGCAATAATTGCCAAGGTATTCAAAATAAGGAATGTTTAGATGTAAATTACAAGGCCTAGAAAGTAACATTTTCTACAATGTGGGAATCATTTTTGACAAAGGTTTCCATGGTAGGCCTTAGAGCCATGCCATGAACAACCTAAGAAAATAACAAGAACGCCTAAACATAATGAGTGTAAAACTATAAGTGTTATCTTGCTAGATAGCAGCCTTTTGCATGCATCTGAGCCATTATACACGTCCGAAATTATCTCAAAGTTGGCAAATTAGGTGACACTCCCTTGGCATTCTGCCACAAAAGTCGGAAAGCTCACTACATAAGGAAAATTTGTAACTATATCAATCAGTTTAAAGCTTTCAAAAAGATTGCTCCGTTTTTCATATAAACATATATTGACCAAAATTTCTCATAGGGTGAGAATACCACTTTCTCAAGCAATTTCCCCTTTTCAAACCTAACCAATAAATAAGAAATATTCAATAACATTGAGAACTTCTTAACATAAAGAAAAATCAAAACTTCACCAAAATAACATAAGTTTGCACCTTAGATTTCTTTCATAAATGCCACCCTCAGCTTAGACCTCTCCCTTCTGGAGATCCCAAGACGGTGGTGACAAATGAAGAATTTCTTTAAATTCCTAGGTACGTCACTGGGGCTTGACCATTAACTGGGGCGTGCCATTAACTGCCCCACCCCCTCCTCCATTGGTATTTGGACCAGACTACGGTCCTGTCTTCTCAAACACTATATCAAACGTTTCTCTTCATTTGACAGTCAACGTGTTATATTTTTGTTCTTCTGCTTACAGGCGAAATAATCAAAGAGAAATGTAATTTGTGTAGAAGAGGAATCCTTTCCGCCCTCCACCAGTATTGTAAAATACCTTATTAGGAAGCTTACAGTGTTCTCTCCTGGATTACAATTCATTGATGAACCAGACTTATCTTCCTAACAGACCAGTACTTGAAAGGAAATTAAAGTGCTCCAAAGCACTGCCGAGATGCAAGTTTTAACATGAAATGGTGTTTTAACTGGACATTTTCGCACGCAAATATCGACGTTCGCAACATATACCGGACTAACCTTGTAAAAAACTAAAAAGCTCGTTTAATAACAAACATTTCTTTAAAAAAAGTAAAGTTCACATCGCTCTCCATTCTAGAGTTTAAATTTCGAAGTAATCAGATTCACTCCTGGACCTTAGCAGGTGCTCTTGTATTGACCTGCGCCCAACCATCACTTAGTATTTCATAAAATATGAAATGAACCAATTTTCTGCTTGCTTAATATGTAATATTGATAGAGTTGCGGAGAGCTTAGCCCTGCACCCCCATAACTGAGATTCGACCATGGACCCTAGGAGGAGCCTTAAAGAAGGCCATTGGATCAACACCTGCAAATTTCTGCTTTGCCCGTACCTTGTCGAAAACTTCTAGATCCGCGCCTGGTGGTATGTACCTGCCTGGAGGTATGACTGACGAGGTTAAGTCTGCCTATATATTTATGTTGTGGGAGTGCGTTGAGGTTTTCTGATGTTGGGGAGAGCTTGTATATTTCCATTGTACCCAGTGTATACGTAGATTGTGACGGTTCACTGTCTATCTCCGTACAGCACCATTACATTTTCGTTCATCCGACTATTACGTCAGAACTACATCAAATGTACTCTAGAGTCCTAGTGAAGAGGTACACACAAGTTTTTCGGGCTGGGGGAGCTGGGAATTTCAGACTTAGTTATGCCATCCGAGTTGAGCGTCACTTTCAGATGGTGTGCAGGGCAGAATGAAATTTTTATCAAAAATACCTGCTACATAGCTAAAACAGTTGCACTTCACTAGCCTTTTACGTCCTTGGAAACACACCTCTGCTAAAAAGCTATAATATATACGATGTAACATATATCCCTGTCTGAGCAATTTTCAAGTTTTGACTGAAAACCTTTACGAGAGAGGCTCGTTCCCCATGAACCCTCCAGCCTGGTGCGCCATTGTCCTAGAATGCTATAAATTGCTCATTGATCATAGCATATTCATTCAATGAAAGAACTCAATCCTCAACGAAATAGTGAAATCTAGTAAGAGGCCGCTACTCATAGTGTTGTCAGTATACACTTGTACAACGATCAGACTGGCGATGAGATTGTAAGCGAATTTACCTAAACAGTTGCTTCCTTCCTTACCTTAGCATTAATTTAAGAAGTGCAAATCTAAAAAAAAGTGTTTCTATTGTTTAAAATTCCCAATTACTTTTAAATGTTTTTTGTATTACGAAACACTCTTTTACAGACGTTTTATAGATATATATGAAAGGAATAATGAATAAAATAAAAAGGTATATCTATGTATATCTATGTAGAGCTTCTTTTGAGGATTAGAAGTTGGCTAAAACGGATCATTTAATTTTCTCGCTTTGGGATGAGGAATAAGGCTTTAAAGAGTAAACACCCCGTTTTAACTTATATTACTATAAATGTAGCGTTATATGCCTCGTTAAAAGATTTATCCTGTAAACATTGGTCTACCTTGACTTCCATACATTATCTATCGTTTGCAATTGTAATACCTTCTTCCATTTAACATTTCCTTTAGCACAGATTCCTACGATAGAATGCGTGAGGCAAGGTTCAATCCTCTTCTCTAGTTACCTTCATCGCTGAAATTTTATTACATGCATATTTACTCTTCAGGTGGGAAGTATTACAAACATGCAATAACCATAAACGATGAAAAAAAAATGAGTATGAAATCTTGGGGACTTCCATCAAGCCATTCTGAGAACTGATGGTTGACGGGAAAAGGTTAATCATCTAACTTACCAGCTCAGCAAGTGTTGAAATTTCCCTTATGGTAATTTTTCAGGTAATGTTTGGGTATTATCTACTTGTAACAATCAATTAGGAAGGAAATGGGCTAAAAGTACTGCTTTTGGCTTGTTCCAAAATGTAATTTGTATCATATTATGGCAAAACTAAATTTCTTAACATGCAAAATGTGCTCAAACATTTTTTAGAAAAATTCTTTCAACCTGATTTAAGGATTTAACTAGAACAGTAAACAACAGGCAGTAACTGAGTAAAATATGTACATTGTTAGAAAATTATGCTCAATCATCAAGCCGTCTGAACGGGGTTGGGACTTCAGCCCGAATAGCTTTTAATTGCTCTTTTGGTCTAAAACTTAAAGGTTGTGTGTCATGAAAATAACATAGATGGATATTTGATATAAAAAGCATTACAAATCCAAAAAATGGCTTCAGTTCCTATTAAAATCCATCAAATATTCGCTTGCTGTAAGCAGGCTATTGTGCGTTCGTTTCATGCATCAGTCAAAAAGAAAATCCTACTTTATTTCGCTCATTGTCTGTCCGCCCTCTATTGACTATGTCTGTATATATGTAACACTTACTTGGCATAAGTACTATACAATAGCCTGCCAACTTTCTATCGAATCTCATTTACAGCATTCCAAAAATGACGTCATCACAAAAACGATAAATATATGGATATTCAGATAACGCCACCAAGAGGCGGAGTCAAAAGTTTGCTCTGTACATGAAACAGCATGCATAGCACTTGGCTGTAAACGTTCAGATCGTAGGTTGTGCGTGTAACAGCATTAGTATCACATTCCGTGTAGACGGCTAATAATATTGCAAAACGAATATTTGCGAGTTTAAGTTCACGTTTGTATTTATTAGGCATGATAACGCGTTTTATAGGCTGTACGGCGTATTCTTTATTCAGTCATGTCCCTATTTGTGAGGCTGGGCAAACTGAATCTGCCACACCGACACGGCCAGGGTAATAGCAACTCCCTGTACTAGGTAATACAGGCAGTGCCTTTATACCAATTGAAATCGTTATTATGGGTTATAGGCCCTGCCATGTTTGCTTACGCTTGTTTTCAGGTTTAGGCTCAAGTTAGCCTAGGCCAGTGATAGAAGTGATGACCATCGGCTCGCAGTACTGCAAATGGTGTTGCACTGACATCACAAAAACTTTCTTTTGTTTGTAGAATTGATGTCAGACTTCGACAAAGTCGTTGGAAGATTGTTTTAAGGAAAATCAAACACGAACGAAAAGAGTTGCTCAACAAGACAAACATTAGACTCAGGACAAGGCCTAGGGCTAAGTGTACATGAAAGAATTTAAAGTCCAGAGCAGTGGTTCTCAATGGGGTCCCTACTGCCCTGGCACTGATTTGGGGGTTCTTGTCGATTATGACACATCACTGCAGTGACTTAGGGCACAATATAAGGCATCCAGGGGGTCTGTTCCCATCTGCTAGCTCTTTCCCTCTGCTTCTTTCTCCTCCCCCACCCTTGTTTCCCACCCTCTCCAAAATAAATTTCGTAATCTAAAATTATGCAAAAATAGCATTAGAAATTTAATCCAATTCCTAATTCCACTTCTTATTCGATTCCCTAGGTTCAATGTAGGGGGAGGCGGCATTGGGACAGTAAAAGTTGGGGGAAGGGGTGGTAGTCGAAAATAATTGAGAACCATGTCTAGAGCAATAAGCCTAACCCATTTTACTGTTAGTTCTCACTTCATACATGTGTTTGATGTGTAAGTGAGGATTTGAGAGAATCAAAACAGCAGAATAGAGGAAAGAAGAAAAAAGAAGAAAACATGATTGGTAGAATTGCTCAAAACAACAATTGCTTGTGGGCCTTTTTACAACAACTGACAGATTTTTTTTACCATGAACACCACAGTCTTCCAAGGGGTCCAACACCCCTCCTCACCTAAACCCATAAGAGCAAAGCTTAAGTTTAATGAGGGACAATTCAAAGCTGTCTCTTATGAAACTGGTTGATGCACTGGTGTCAACAAGAGAATGTGGTATTGTACAGTGGAATCAACCTGCACACATGGGTCCTCTCTACAAAAATAACTTTTCACAGCTTTGGGACTACTGTCACAAACCACTAAGTTGTGAGGGGAGGTGAATAGAGGCTTGCAGATGAATATATGAGCCACGTACATAACTCACAATACAAGGCATCCAAGATGTGTCTAATAACTGAATAAAGTCATAATACTATTACATGTGGCATGTACCACTCTCCATTAGCTCTTATGCAATATTCAGTAATAAACTCTAACTGCCAATATGCATGCCTCTTCTTAAACTTAAAGGTAACTGCATGGTTTTCACATTTTTTTCTGAGAGGTGTGGCATACTGAAAATTTTATGCATTCCCCCAAACCTGCAGGGACTTCCAAGAGTTGCCCTGCCCGTCCAACCATATTTAGGATTAGCCCTATGGCTACACTTTTAAAGGGAAAATGCAGTCCCCCCAGTTTCAAGTAGTGTACCCCAGTACACTAGTTCAGGAATGGCTCCTATCAATCATGTGACAATATTTTTGTTACTTATTTTCTAAATTTATGCAGAATAACTCATTGGTTTACACCTGTTTACACTCAATCTTCAGTGATGTTACAGACGAACATTATGAAAATACTTGTGAGAGAAATAAGAGGAGGTAAGATTTAGCAAATTTTTGAAAATATACTTTGGGGGACTGCCTTCTCCCTTTAAATAAGGTTGATGATTGCATTCTGATTGACATTCATTCAAAAACAATAATTCTCCACTCAGGCTGCCATGGTTGCTCAACAATGACTTGTACTGCAGTCAGTTGTGTCCCCAATAAAGCTCACACAAAGTCTGTGTGTGTCAATGTATGCAGCAATGTCCTCAAGCACATTAAACTCAGTACAGGCTATGTATACTGTGCCTCTGTCTTGGAGGGTATTAGATGGTGCTCTTTTTAAATTGGGGGGGGGATAAAAGTAAACGTAGAAGGGGAGAACTCTGCTGTCTCATGTGAGAATAGAGAGCCTTTAATATGAGAATATTATCCTATACAGATTATCATATAAAGTGATATACCAACTGAACTTCTTACTCCCTGAAATACAATTTGATGCACTACATGGTCAATGCTGTACTTTTAATTATCTCAGAGATACTTGAATAATAAGCACCAAAGCTGCCGTCTTAGGCGAAATGATGACCAGCCCCTGAAAGTGGATTCTGCACATCTTATTTTGTTCATCTTTATTTGTCCGACTTTAAAGCTATTTTCGTCTTTTTTGAACAGGTGACTACTACGATATTACATTACCCAAGCAAACAAACTGAACATGAGGTTGCAAATGAACTCACACAAATTTGCTATTAACAGTATAGCAACAGGTCAAATACAGGTAGAAACTACAGTTTAACACCTGTGTGATATGTCCACAAAGCAGTGTCCATTGCAGTCATTGATCTTCTTAGCAAAGAATGCACAGACATTTGCTCAAACAAGTCTGTTACGAGGAGAACCAGTGAGGGGGGGGGCCACTAAGGTCAACAACTCTGATATACTGCTGCAAAAAGGTGATATATATATATATATATTGCCCCATTGTCAACCCCTATACTTAGTAACAACTGCAGGTGATACAATTAAAGGACTCAACAGTCTGCTGAATAAACTGAAGGTGGACGCTGTATTTTCCAAGAAATAATTACTTCTCATTCTGTTGTCTCCAACAAAAGTGTTCTTGTAATGGCTGTGGAAGTTGTGATGTCTTTTCCAAGATGGTTGAACATGACAAAGACTGATGAATCACCAGTCGACAATAGCGGCAATTATGATAATGCTAGCATTAAATTTACCTGACACTTATACAACTGCAACTGGAATCAACTGATGCTAATGCCACAGATAGGCAGTATAGGCAAACTGGACAGTAATGTTTCAGAAGACGGTATGTATGTTCTTTTGGAAGAACTGCGACACTTTTAAACCAAACTTTACATAAGCACCCCTCCCCCACACCCTGTGCACATCTACGCTATATGGCTTACAGGTCTATGCTCTTCTTTTAGAGCCATGCCACTGTAGTTTCTGAGAAGAAAAAATTGTTTAGGCCTACCATCACTTTTTCAGGAAACACAGCTTTCATCTCGGCTAGGGACTAATTAAGTAGTCCTTAAATTGTAAGGGCTTTTACCAGGTTTGGATTTAACCTTTGTGGGGGCCCTGGGCACAAACTAATGTGTGGACCCCTTTCGACTATAATCCTCCACAAGACTGTATACAGTGGAGCAAGTCACGGCAAGAGGGCAAAGGTTGTGGTCACTTACACCCAACCCCCCCCCCCCTATTCGAAATGAACTCCATAGATTTCCAATATGTACATCTAACTTTGTGAGCCTAATAAAACGAGAAATAGCACAGATGATCTCCACAGGGTATCGGTACCCAACAAATACAATAATGTAATTCTGTGGGGCCCCTTTTTTGTGGGAGCCCCATGCCCCTCTGGCCCATGCATAAATCCGGCCCTGACCTTTACAACTTCTTGGCTATGGGACTAGGCCTACCATAATAGTGGGCCCATCAGGCTACTTAAAACTGGGCGAGGGTCTAACAACAAACGTCTGAATCTCAGAAAACAAAGGCTATCTACCAGTGCCACTTAAGTTAGTACTAAGGTGATACTAGGCATACCACTACCAGTACCACCGGCCACTACAAGTACAAGTTCAGGGCCTTTTTTAACATACATACTGGGGGCCTTGCCCCCCCCCCCCAGTTCCATGCACAGCCCCCCCCCAGTCAGCTC
>WURT03066004.1:0-13647 GCA_009936505.3 Holothuria glaberrima
CTAGTGATTGCAATCTTCGTGTTGAAAATCGGGAAACCTCGATACTGGCACTCACACTACACCGTACCCTGCGAAACTTTTAATATTTATCACGGGAATCTACACACCCAGACAGCTATTGTAAAGGATTTAGTAAGGGAAAAACACTGCGCCACCCGGCTCTGTAACAACCGTTCTGACTTTGATACTAACGTCGCACAATTTAAACATAATTTAGGGGAGCGGAATTTTCTCTGCTAACATCAGTTTCGAAAATCGAGCATCTCTACTTACATAAAAAATTAAACCCACCAATCCATCTTTGGCTTTTAAGTTTCAATATTCTCCTCATATCAAAACCAAGGATCTCAAGAGTTGCTTCATAAAACATTGGCATTCTGTAGAGACGATCGTTTTCTCTAATTCTTTTGAAACTACTCATATCAGTTTCACGGAGACAATTCTTTGGAGCATGTTTTGTTCTGTAATTCAAATTGGTGGGGTGTAGGGATAAAAGAGCATCTCCTCAATATGGACACTTTCTTGGCCTAAAAATGAAGATTTTTAGGTACTTTTGGCCCAGTTACTCCTAATGGAGAAAAAATGGTTAAAAATTTTTTAGGTGGCCAAGAGCAGGGAGGGTCCGGACCCCCTGGACCCCCCTCTGGATCCGCGCCTGGACTCGTTCCTTCTTTTGAAGTTGGACTCACAACTCTTTCAATTTCCAACTTCTTTCAAGTTTGCTGCGTGCTTATAGATCTTGTCTCCCATCACTGTCGCAGTAATAATCAAAAGCCCATTGCCGGGCGATGTTCCGTGCTAACTGCCGTCCCTTTTTACTGCTAATGCTATTCATGCCTCTTCGAAAATAGTCCCTTTTGATGCCCTTCGCTATACTAGTGCAACCATGTCAGATTCTCGGCCAAGGGCTTGTACCTTCATGGCTATTCTATGTGCAAAAGTTCTGTGAGAGGCTCTTTCCATCATGTGCATGTCTAATCACCCAGGCACCCAACCGGAAGATGATCAAATCCTTGGCTTGATACGGTCCAAAATTAAAGAGTTCTGGAGTATTTTTCAACCAAATCTAGTCTAAGAATCGATGCCCAGTTGATTATATTCGACCAGATCCGTAATAGAAATTAGAACGGTTGCTTACACCAGATAAAAGAAACGGTTTGTCCCTAACCCACCCCCAGCCCCATTTTCAACTTCTGGCCCTATTGTGGTCACTGTTATAATGTATCTTAAATTACGTTCAATTAATATGCTACAAAGATTAACATATCATTATGCAAATTGCATACGAAAAAAAGTCGCTCGAACTCAATTTTGCTGTTAAATGCTTTCGAATAAATCATGACAAACGCAACCATTTATGTCCGTTTTTCTACTTTAAACTCCTCAAAGAGTGACTCATATCATATTTTCCAGAAATGGCCACAAACCAACATAGTTTGTATGTTGAGAATCACATCCACATGCAAAATGCTTAACAAAACAGTCATTTAAATGAAATCTGTTCCAGGAATATCACCGCCACTGCCATGTTTTTTTTTTTTTCGTTTTTTGAAATGATTCCAAGCCACAGACCTAGCATGAGTCCCGTCAGTCAGCAACGGGCAGAACATGATGATGATTTTATGGGCTCAAGTACCATTTAATCTCCCACCATGGTGCATTCAAGGAGCTCTATGTTCCCACACTGTTGATATATGGTTAAAGCCGAGTTTCGGATATAGCCTGCATATCTGCGGGATCTATTGTCGTTATGTTCACTGGACAGCTGCTAGCTATAAATGCTCAGCGAAAAAGAGGTGCTTTACATGGTCTCAGAGTGTCGTCAAAATCCAGAGAAGGATAATATGTAGATAATGCACAGCTTATCGTCGGCGGGTGGCACAATGCCCTACTTGAAACGGTTGTTACTCCCATATGTGTTTTTAACTCTTCAATATAGATCAATAATGAATGAAAATAAATAACTTGCAAAGTTTTACTTAAGACTACCAATTTAAATTATTTTGGGTTTGCAGATAATGTAATGAAAACGAAGTAACAAATTGTACCAAATGTTTGATAATCCCCAAACAACTACCAGCTACCGAGAAAGCTGGCTAGCACAGGCTAAACAACGACGGAAAAGCGAGCTACACTTTCTTACGTTATCAAATCAGACAGCTGCTAGTTCTGAGTCAACCAGTTGGATCAATCAGTCAATGACAAAAATCCACCAATCAGTGTTAACTCAAGCTACCAACCATGCTTAACTGAACATATGCCCTTTCACACAGCTTGCTCCAAACATTCCGGCTAAGACCAGCTTTAACATATTGCTTCCACTTTTTGACCTACTTTTGACCTCAATAGGAGTATCACCCTAACTTTACAGTATGACATTGTCGTGTTTACGATCTACAGACCAAGGTCACAAGAGAAAATAACAATAAATCACAGCCATTGAAGTATTCCTACCTTATAACACTTTTTTGTCCTTTAACACTCTAATGTATGAAATCATTTCGTAAGTATTTGTTTTCAGGGATCATTGTGTCAAACTCTACTGGTGTCAACACGGAAGAGATAAAAAAAACTTTAGACAAAGCATGAAAACAAAGTAAAATGTCATTCGTCTCAATGACTGAGACACTTTCCGGGAAAGTGTTTATTTCCACTTCCCACACTATTTATTTCCCCACACACATAAAACATAAACCCTACACTCAACTTTTATTTCCGCAATGTCTGCCTGCATTCACTGCTTGAGTTTGAACACTCATACGAAATCTAGCAAGCTATGTTTCCACCGGAAACTATCCTCCAATCACAGAAGAATAAGTTAATGACGTGTTTTGTGAGCCAATCAGCAGTCCTCATTACTAAGCAAGTTTACGGAAGCTTTCTGGGTGAAATTTGTAGTGAAAGTTTCATTCATTGTTGAAAGCTCGTGGTTTACTGTACGGTTGGGTGAGTCAGTAGTTTATACAGGAAAATACAAGGGTTGTTAAAGGAAGCAATCATCAAACCGCAAGTTCCTTTTCAACAACAATTACATTATCAACGAGCAATTGAGAGCAATATAATCTTAGGCCCGAGTACCGAATCATCTCTTGACTGGTTTTAGTCGAATATAATTGGTACTTGTGAAAGTATGGAGCAAATTGGGAAGTGTGCATGTTCAAAGAGGATGGACGGGAAGACCATCATCGTAACTGGTAGGTAGTATCTTTACTCTTATAGTAGAAAGTTACCATCTTACGTTTTTACCCTTGTTTTGAAACTGCCTCCTTCTTTGATGTTTGTCATCCACATGTTTATTGTAATGCACTTGATCTGACAGAGAAAGAATTAACGAAGGGCCGAGATTCATAACAGTGTGATGATGGCCAATGAAAATCTACACCAATAATTAAGAAAATTACAGTACGTAATTACATTATCAACGAGCAATTGAGAGCAATATAATCTTAGGCCCGAGTACCGAATCATCTCTTGACTGGTTTTAGTCGAATATAATTGGTACTTGTGAAATTATGGAGCAAATTGGGAAGTGTACATTAATGAAGACACTGTTTGGACTAATTAATATTGTTCAAAATGTGCACCGTTATCCCAGTAATGTAATGTACAGTACTTAGTATATATTAATAACAGTCCTTTCAAAAAGCTTATCTTTTCTGTTAAACAAAATGACATAAGTGCCAGATAGTTTCGGGCTTTCCACCAGGAGGAGTGAAGAATTCAAATGATTTAACCAGTAAGCATTTCTCAGAGATACATGATCGTTTTATGCGTAGTGATGAAGGTAAAAGGTTGAGCTTGTTCTTGAAGTTTTGAGAAGATAGACTGATTAACATCATCATGATGTGTATAGCACGGCAGTCCAAAGAGTAGAACGATGCACAAGCATTAAACCTTGCACTACATGCTGTAATCTCAAGACACTCAAGTTTCAATCAGTCAATATTTTACAGCGCCTGAGTTTCACGAAAGAGAATCTTTTATATTCTTGTCATGATCCTGACATTAGTTGGAAGTATACCGACTCTCCGGCCCATAACTGGGATAACGGTGCACATTTTGAACAATATTAATTAGTCCAAACAGTGTCTTCATTAATTATATTCTTCTTCACGAGTACTGGCAGGACTCATACCATGCACCTAAAAAACTAGGGGTTTTGGCTAATGTATTTTTGGAGGAGGTTATTGACGGGAAGTAGGCTTCTCTGTTCGAGGCAATTTTTTTTCAGTTTCAACTTCAGTGTTTCATATAAACCAAGATGTTATGCCAATCAATTCCCTGATAAACAACCGCTGTGCTCTTGAAGACGCTGTCCGTTACCAGTGTTGTGTATAGGCTTTCTGTGGCTCATAAACACGTTGAATAAATCATCCTTCTAACATGATTGTGACAGCCTAGCCTACAGACTATGCCAGTAAGCTAGAGTAATCCTTTTATACAAAGCGACAAAAGGAGTAATTTATTCTAACGGTCTGACTCTGAATAAGTTTCTCCGTGAACTGAAAGCATTACATAAAAGCTACCTGTATACAGTACAACCCTTCATGCATGGGTGTTCCTATAGTAATTACTCCGTGTAAAGGTGCGTTCACACCAACACCAAAATCTGCTGCGTTTTGCGGTGGGACGCGAAATTTGTTATCTCAGCACGAACGTGGCGATTTTCCAAATTTTCATTGAAAAAATTACCCCAATTTGTCCTGGGAAAAAATTTCCGCTTCCTGTCCGCAAAACGCAGCAGATTTCGGTTTTGGTGTGAACGCACCTTAAGCCTTCAGGTGAGACAAAACGCGGGAAGAGGAGACGTGATAGCAGTCACAACACATCAAATAACTGTATTTCCTGGAACGTTTTCAGCGATCAACGTCACAAGCAAGTGATTATTAACGCCTCCAAAGTGCTTACTTAATTTAATATTATAATATGTGGTCATGAAATGTTAGGTAAACGTCCAACAGTATGTTTTAAAACACTTCTGGATCAAAAACAATGTCATGCACAGTCTGACATTAAAGGCAATAGGCAGTCGCACCAAAATTTGCTTTGAAAAATTAGCAAGCTCTTGCAAATCTCCCTTTACTGCATGACAAGTACCCCTGAAGACGTTTTGAACATAACTATTGCAAACAATAGGTAAAGCAAGGAGAAATTCTCTTTGGATTTCACATTTCACTAGCAAAAATATTGTCACATGGTCAAAATACGTCATTCATAAACTAGAGTGACGCGGCATACTAACTCTGATTGGGGTGACTGCATTTTCCCTTTAATGTGTTGAACATGCTGTAACGTTTCTGAGTAAGGTTTCCACTCTGATTAAAACACGTCATCAATGAGCTCAATATATCCGTATGCGGAATTAAAGGGGATGGAATGATATATCCCCACATTTTGCATATGCGCTCATTGACTTTCACTTTTCACTGGCAAAGTAAATTTTACTCACAGGGCATTTTATGATTCTCCCCAAGTTTTCCACTATTTCCGCTAGTGAGTATAGAGGTTTATAAGACCAGGGAGTTGCTGTGAAGCTGATAAGACTGTATTTTCCTTGCACATGCCATAGAAAATCCAACTACTAGCGTGGTTGTGTACCAAATAATAATTGCTTGTTAGTAATGTAACTTAAATCGTAATCAAGGTTGCTGCTACACCCTCCTATGTAATGAAACACCCAACTTAATACAGGCCTACACATCGTTGTTGACCTTCGTCGTAATCCAGGTCAACTTGGCGGGAACTGATCCTACTAGCAAATATTCAGCATATTACAGGATATTGTTTTACGCTACCAATGGATGTATTACAAACTGTGATATAGCTGGCGTAATTACCTACAGACTTGTATTACACCACCTTATGAAATATCTCAGGCCGCGAAAGATATACACCTTTCAGACGGTACATCTGTGGTCACAATATTACAACGAAATTCCTCTTACAGGGATAAATGACTCATTGTGAGTTTGTTAACCGCATCATCCAAACAATGATCCCAACTTTGTTTTGTACCCTTGTAAGGAGTAATCCGATCGCCAGCTTGGTCTTTTTTGCCTCTCTCTGCTCAGTGAATCAGAACCGCGGCCTAGATTTGTCCTGGACAAAAGTTTGCTACAATGTGGGGCTTATCATGCACAAAGATTTCAAAAGGTTCGATTTGTTTCAGTACAACACCAAGGCCTGTCTGCTTCTAATATATCGCTTGTGCATATCAACGATGTCATTGTTGGGTGGAGAATTGGGAGGTGAAATTATTCGTTTTCATGAATACAAAACTTGTCTTTATAGGTTACGGTTATTTAGCCGTTTACACTGAAAGACATCTTTATGTGTCATTCTTTACATTTACTTAGATGTAATCCTCGATATACGGAGAGCCCACAAGGTGTAAGTAACCCGATACTATACTACTGCAAAATATAATATATAGGCTAATATAGTGTCAGAGACAGTTTCGATTCTTTCGCCGACAAAGGAAGGAACGGGTCAAAGTTATTTAATATAAATTTTGCAATAACTGTCATCCGGTAAGATACTGAACCTACCATGAAGACCCTATATGAGTTCTTAATAGTTATTTTTTCAGTGACTGTAGATGGACACTAACTCCTTGTTTGTAAGAAGAAGATGAATACGGGAGGGGAGAGGTTCTGTTTTACCAATCGTACTATAGGTCACTCAGCGTCTTGAGTTCTAACAGTGAAAAATCGTTAAATTATACATGTCGCCATGCGCTTTCTTGACCACGGGTTAGCATGGTCAAAGAGTAGTGGTATTCTGTCACTATGAGTAGCTACTAGCTACCTGCTAGTTACCTGCTAGCTACTACTACAGACTCATCCTATACCTTTACTATTCAATGTTTTCATTTGGAACTTAACATCAGATAAGATACTTGGAAAAGGAAATAAGAGGAGATTTGTAAGATTTCGCTGATCCTTCAAAATAAACTTGGGATGGCTTCTTATCCCCTCTAGGTATGTACATTAATGCAATCATGGCCGTCTGGGCAAGGGGCTGAGGGAGGTTGAACGACTTAAAGACAAACATTTATCTCCTCAGGGACAAGTATAAAGTAAGGGTAGGCGGTGCCACCATCTGACGTCACATGGGTAGTCGGCGAACCTTGCACATTTGAAGGAAAGGCCCGAATCATTAATTTAGATTTCATACGAAAGACTTGGGTGGCATTATAGATTATGTGCCGGGGGTTGATTATTAATGGTTTGGTCTCTGTGACCAGTTAGCTATGACTATCGGTTGTGTCTGTAGACACAAGAAGGAATTTATAAAAACAGCTTAGGACGAGCTAGAAATAACATAGTTGGAAAAATTGGAACTGTTTGTGATGATGAGATTGCCTTTAATTAAACATAGATACCTGGCTTCTCTTAAATTTCTGTTAGCAATCACCTCTGTATTACAGTACATGCCAGTTTGTTGGAGATTATGCCCAGACGAAGTCTTGACAATTTTTTACTTACTGCGTGGCAAAATTGCTTACATTATTGCATTCATAACAAAAATGTGTTTACGTGTATTTTGTATTCTGTCGGAATATTAGATGAATCACCACGCACGCATATGTATTGAAGTGAAGTTTGTTGATCCCATTGCAATGCAGCTAACAGTATATAAACACCAGACTTGTACATATCAGGATATGTTTAAAGGATAAGAATGCTTTTTTACAAAGTCCTCAGCAGGGAATTCCCCCATAAGCAGGCAGTTACGTTATGCTACAACTGTCATGTAGAGAATGTAAGTAATTAATGAAATGATGATATTTAATTTGCGGTTGTTTTAACACTAAACGTAAAGATGAGGGGAAAGTATGTTTGGGTACTATTGCACGGTTTCCCGTGTTAAACAAGTTTCGGGGAAATGAGTTGACATTTATTATCAATGCCCAGGAAAGATTCTTTAGTGAAATGACAAGGAAACTGTATCCATCTTTTATAAAATATCAGTTTTCGTTCTGATATTTGATTATTTTCGTAATGATGGAATTTCCCATTAGCAAGCGGTCAAGCACCCGTTCCCGTTGATCAATGATATTTGTGTGAAAGGCCTATGCATATTCGTTTTTACACTTGTTTTCTTCTACGCGGCAGGTCTATACTCATTAGCATGTATACGTTCGATAAGGGGGCACAGGGCGCAGCTCCCTATCGGTTGAGAAAAATCGCTAGCCTAAGTTTTTTTTTTTTTTTTTGCAAACCTGAAATGACAGACTCAATAAACTTTCGAGTAAAGATGTTCAGCCCCTCCTTTACTTGTCTTTAGATAGTCATGTTATTACAGAAGGAAACACTGTACGGTTAAACAGACAGTCTTGGCGTAGTGTAGCTGACGGGCCTGCGGAACAGATGTTAATTTATCCACACCTATATTCATACATGATCTTACTGATTATTAAAGACGATTCTGCACAGCCGCACGGCCAGCTATTCAGGCTGGAACCCTACTGGCCTTCGTTCACAGCAAACTTCAGTCAAACATGCAGTAATTAAGCTACGTTGGTAGCCAAGTGTACGATCACTCAAGTAATCACAAACCATAACGTTTCCACATTTTCAAATGGAGTCCGTGTTCAAGAACATTTACTTGCAGTAGTCTGTACTGCCAGTCAGCCAGTAGTCCTTGCCCGATATTTTGCTTGCAATTGGACCCCTTTGAATTCGATACAGACTTCGTGCTTCCAAGGTCTTATTTTCAATTACAGAGCTGGAACTCGCTCGAAGCTGTTTAGAGAAAATCTGTTGCATCTCAAGGGGCCTAACCTTCATAACGTCAGATATTATGCGCTTGGTGGCCCTGTGTATTTGAGGGGGAGTGATAATACTTCGCAAAAGCTATGAGATGTTTTTGGCAAATCTCTCGGGGACTGACACTGTACTTATGCATTGAGTTGCCTGTCACCCATATTTAATACTTGTTCCTTACTCGCGTTTCAAAATTCTCGTTACGGTTCCCAAAACTGTACGTGATTTAAATCTGATTTGCTAATTTAAATAATTTTCTTTGATGGTAGACCCTGGGGCACTTTTGGGGTTTATGTGTCAACCCTATTGTTCCGTCGTTGATGGTGGGTGATTTGGAAACATTCAAGCGATGGAATTTCCCCAGGGTAGGGATACGACTTTAACAGTAAGTGTTCTCTTAGCAACCTCAATCATCTTATAACGGAATGCAGGTGTTAGGTCGACTCGCCAAAAATTGAATTTTAATACTTTCCTAAATTGAGGTATTTTCTTTTGAGACCGTTGACAGAAACTTTCAACAGCTGGACTTTGTGACGAGGACTGTCAAAGCATTAAAATAATAAGTAGGTCTATAGTGAAATAGTCACTCTTTTTGTTGCTTCACAGAATTACTGCCATGGTTGTTCACTCATGGATTTATAGATATGGTACACGGTACTGCGTACCTCCAAGGTTCCACCAATCAGACCAATACAGAGTATAATCGAGAAAATACAAGCTGCAGATCTAATAGTCTACGTGGCGGCTCTCCTTGGCTTATGCTGCACCGCAGGCCCGTAGCCAGAATAACCAATTTGGGGGAGGGTGCACATTAATGTTGGATTCTCGCCGGCCTGGAGGAGGAGTCTAAGGGGAGGGGTCCCCTGCCCTTTGAAAATTTTTGCCTATTTCAAGGACTCTAGCTGCAAAATGGTGCGAGATTTTCCATTTTTTCCTCCTATATCTGTATTCCAAAAAGGCTGGTCTCGTAATAAATTTTTCCTTCTTCATGCAAGACCTTTTATTGTTTTTTTTGGGGGGGGGGAGTGCCCCTCGTGGCTACGTGTCTGCCGCATGCACCCGCCGGCTCACGTCCCGTTGTTTTCATAGCGATGTAGCTGAAAATAAAACTTTGTTCGTTCCGCATGACAGCATGAGTAACAGATTCCTAGTCACACAGACTGCAACAGCCCATAGCCCTACTACATATATGTTACACCTTTCATTTTAGCTAGTGGTTACGTACGTAGCACTGCGCCGCACCAGAGACTCTAGTTACAACTTCCTGGTCGAACGCACTGTGAGTAGGTATGGGGAGGGCGCTACCGACGAAACGAGGGGGGGGGGGAGGCTACCTCACACAGGTTTGTCTTAAACGTTGTTCACGGATGTGCCCATCTTTAAATAGTAAAAACAAACCTTTGACATCTAGGAGAATTGTTCTTATTGTATACTCACTCATGTAACCATGAGCGGAAGGCACACTGTATAAGGCATGTGCCTAGGAGAGAAGTAAGAAGTTAGCGGCAACGTTCGGTGTGTTCTTTCTCAATTAAAAATGAGGAAGATGGGTTGATTGATGAAGAGAAAATCTTGGCTTCGATGGCATACCTGCAGTTTGTATAAGCGTTAAATCATATCCATTGACTATTATGTACCGTAATTATTCGCGTCCCTTTAGACAGGAAAAACGGTTTTCGCAGTTAATTTTTTCTTTATCCACTTTTTAGGAGCAAACAGCGGTATTGGAAAGGAAACAGCACGAGCCCTCGCTAATCGGGGAGCCAGAGTCATCTTAGCTTGTAGAGACCGGACACGAGGCAGGGAAACAGAGCTCGAGTTAAGGCAAGAAACGGGGAACCAGTCTATCATCTTCATACATCTTGATTTATCTAGTTTTGATTCCATTCGAGATTTTACCAAAGAGTTTCTTGCTACGGAGCAAAACCTTCATGTTCTCATTAACAATGCAGGTACGTACAAATGTACATCTTGTGGTAATACGCTTTCTAAGCGAGGGCTAGGATTGGTGGATGGGGGCTGGGTAATGCATTCATTTTTGGAAAATATGTGGTTGCAAAATCACTAAAATTTCGGACAAAAGTTTTCAGAACCTCCCCTCCTCCATTCTCCATTTAAAATAGTCTATGCTTTGTGATTTTATGCACCGTACAATTGTGTCTTTTTGCACTCATCTTTAGCGTTGTAGCCTACAATTACTTTGTTATATTTTATGTTGCATATACACGATAACATTTATCAGTTCATATAATCGTGATCAGCAGGATCTGGTACGGGGAGGGGGGCGGGGGAATCATGCAGCCTGACTTTATGTTTTATCCTTTATCTTGGAATTTTGGGTACTTGCTTCTTAGAGGGTTTCATAATTTCTCAAAAACGAGAATCACATTTTGAGCTGAAATCATGATCAGAAGCATGTTTGTTCCTTGTAATTGTAATTGAAGAAGGGGGCTTGAAGACAGACAACGTGAATCAATATACTTTGGGCCGGGTCACACAGATAAAAGGCTACAACCATTAACCGTGAATCTGTAGACCTATCGCGCTCTGGATATGAGATAATTAAAGGACAAATTTTAGGAAACTAAACGGGCAATACCATCTAATGTAACTGTTTCTCACCTCCAGGGGTTATTAACCCAGGCAACTGTCACACTGCAGAGGGATACGAACTCTCATTCGGGGTGAATCATCTCGGCCACTTCCTACTGACCAGTCTCTTGATGGATCGTCTGAAGGAGAGCGCTCCCTCCAGAGTCATTAACGTTTCATCCGTCGCATATCGTCTTGGAGTGATAGATTTTGATAAATTGAAGGAAAGTAGAGGAAGGGTTAAAAACTATGCTAGAAGTAAACTGGCCAACGTTTTATTTACGAGAATGTTAGCTGCCAAGTTGGAGGGAACCGATGTCACGGCCTTTTCACTCCATCCAGGTACGTAGTTTACTAATTCATCCAGGTACGAAATTGGTTTGGCGTTAAGAAAATACAATAAATCTCAGCTTTTCGAGTTAGACAAAAGCGTTGGAGATATGATAGAAGAAAAAAGAAGGAAAGGAAGAAAGAAAGGAAGAAAAAACAAGTGGATAAATGGATGGGTGGTGGGTGGGTGAGTTAACAGACGGACGGATGGATGCCTCTACCTACTGTACGTGAGCTGTCTGTTGTGCATGGGGCTACACTTTTTTCTGTCGAAGTCGAACTGACCAATAAGAGTGAAGCTACTGTTGCAATCAAAGTGCAGTCACCAGTTGTGATTAGAGATGATACCCGGGGATCCTACATATGTCTGTCGTGATGCAACAGAGCCTTTTAACATAGGACCACGTTGACTTAACAACTTGGGGTTTGCCACCCTTTTAAAAGGAAAGATTTATCAATTGGTCACTGGCGAAAACAAAAACCAAAAAAAGATAAACGAAAACACGAAGATATGTTGAAAATAAGAACTACTTCTCACATCAGACAATAAGCAGCCAGAGAGAAGCTCCATAAAAAGATACTGTTTTCGAAGTGGCCAACTGGACACAATTTCCTTAGCACCTTTGTTACACCACCTTGGTAACTCCCTGGTTACACCCTCTGAGAAAGAGTATTTCTTGTCCTTGCAGAAGTTGCCGTGCACATTTTTAGACCAAGTTCTCCCACACTTGAACCTTTGCTTCAAGGTCCATGATATCTAGCGGTCCTAATTTCCATACTCCTACTTCACATCTCGACATGTCATTCACAGAATATCACAACAATTCAAACATGTCAAGGTCATACCAAGAGAATCGTCTACTGTTGGAAGACATGTCTTCTAGCTCCCTACATAGTCTAACCAGGGAGTTGCTCTGGTCTAACCAAGAACATTCTTTCCAACTCTCCAATGTTCTGACGTGTAAGGGGGTCATTTGAAGTAACTATTTATCGGTTTATGTAATGTAAATCTGAAATATCAATCTTTCAAATGATATGTCAATTTCGCTTACCTTCAAACTTTTTTAAAAACTAACAAATTACATATCGTCTCCGCCACCGCAAAAGTTCACTATACTTTTTTCAGACTTTCCTAGATATTTCGAGCCGTTGGTAGTAATATGTAATTGCTTTACCGCCCATCGTGATTACAAATTAATATAATATTCACGGTTTAATTTTCCCTAGATGATGACCTTTGTCACACATTATAGCGTTGCATTTTGGATGCAGTTAATACCTCATCCAACGCTTTACGTTTAAAGGATTTCCCGCCAAGAGATTTCAACCACGAGGTTTTGTAATTTTATGAAAATTAATTAGCAAAAGAACCTTATCATTCCAAATGGTCCTCGTACGGCCTTCTATTACTTACAGTACTCGTGACAAAGGGTTTACATGGGATAGAGGGAGAAAGCGGGAGGGGAGGGGTTAAATAAGAACTGTAAAGGTAAACATAATGACACCGCAATGACCGGATGGAATATAAAAATGAAGGACGCCCACCCCAGCTGCTCCCATTCAACAACATGATATAATACTAAACAAAATAAAACCTCACAACATTTGTAGGGGCGCATTTATATCGAACTCTCCCAAAGTCAAAGGTATGTAAAAGGATGGTGGTATCGTGGGTATACACACAACCAGCCAAAAGCCAAGTAACTTCTTCATTCCCTGATCACAGTCTTTTTGTCATCAAGTTATAAGAGGTGTGTTCAAACTCAACATTATTGGATACATAGTTTCGAAACAAGCTAAACGATAAACATACTGACACTGGCATGGCATAACTCACATTGACACAGTCAATCAAATAGTCGTACAATAGGCATATGCTATATCTATCTATCTATCTATCTATCTGTCTGTCTGTCTGTCTGTCTGTCTGTCTGTCTGTCTGTCTGTCTGTCTGTCT
>WURT03066026.1:0-13647 GCA_009936505.3 Holothuria glaberrima
TACTCACTTTTCTGAGCAATACCGATACATATTTTTCGCTGCCTTACTTTTTGATTTCTTGCCGAAGGCGAATGTATTTGTGTATGTATGTATGTATGTATGTATGTATGTATGTATGTATGTATGTATGTGTGCGTATATTTGTGTGTATGACGCTTGGTTTGTAAACACGATATCTCAAGGTAGCAAACTTGGAACATAAAATTACCACATAGCGAACAAGAGTGCTTCTGTTTTTGGTGGAGTTCAACGGTCAACAGAGGTCAAAAACCGAAAACCTTGTAAATACGATATCTCTAGGTAGGAAGCATGGATGATTCATAATTGGCGTGTGGATGCGTCACAGTCAGAAGTTAGTTAGTTAACTAGATGGGGTTTTACGGCCCAGTTTCTAACCAATTGGTTTAAGTCGAGTCGGCCACGGCCTTTTTTCCAGTTGTGGCTCACTGGCTTGTTTCCCCTACTCCATTGCTTCACAGTCACAGTCAGAAGATGAACCCGGTCAAAGAGGTCAATGCTTATTTTAGGTCACCGGAGGTAAAAAAAACCGAAATTCGTAAAAAAACTGCCCGTAAACACGATATCTCAAGATAACAATGATTGACAATTTTCATACTTAGTATATAACCTTGTCATGTTAAAAGAAAGAACCCAATTGTTTTCAGTGGAGATCAGAGGTCATTTGAGGTCGTTAGAGGTCAAATACTGAAAACCTTGAAAAACAAAATATTTCAAGACAGGGATAATGGATAATTTTCATACTTGGTATATAGATATGTTATCTGAGAATGGAGCTATTCATAATTCTTATGCTCTGAGAAAGAGGCAACCCAATGGCTTGTTAGAAGTCGAAGGCCATATGAGATCATCATAGGTAAAACTACGAAAACCTCGTAGACTAAATAGACCTACCTCCACATTGTGTCCGGTGTTTCGTGACCAACGAAAAGTAAAACTTTTGCACCATTCTAAAGATAAAGTTATAGAGAGCAACATTAATTTTTTTTTTACAAGGACAACTGTTACAGAAATAATTCAAATTTGAATTACATAATTTATGAACAAGCTTAAAGGATGCTGTGACTATAGGATGGTTAGAAATATTGTACACTTAAGTTCTTTGATGACGTAGTGGATTAGTGCTCGCCGGTTTCTCATATGTCAGATGGCCAGAGTTCTAATCCCTTCAAAGACACTTTTATTCATTTTTTTTTCAATTTTGGAGGGGTTCAAAGGTCATGTGAAGTCAGTAAAGGTCAAATTGTGGCAAACATCTTAAAAAGTGATATAGTCAAAGAGTATAAATTTGAGGAATCAACATCAGTGTAACAAAGCACCATCCTTCGGCACGGAATCAATAAGCCTTTGGGCTTTCTGGTTTGTTTACCAGATGAATAGTACGGAGGAGACAGGGGAGCAAGCAACATTGATAGTTGCACCTTCCCAGTTGCAGAGACTGACGTACGGTATGTGCCCTCATCCTCAGTACTGACGAGTCTGTCCTTGGATATGGAAGGTACAGCTTACTGCGCTTACAGCTCAAGAAATGCCTTCCTCTAACTCAGTGGTTTTCACATGGATGTTAGAATGCCCCTAATCTGCTAATGCTACACGGGAGCTTTTCCATGGGTTAGGTTTAATACACATAATTTCTTGTAGTATACTCTTGTTGAAAAAAGAGCGTTCTACAAGTCATTAGTACTGAGCCTATGGATGACGTATGTTTCTCTGTTTGACGATGTACTATTTCCTGTTTCCCCCATAGCGTACAGTCGATAGAACAATGTAATTATCACCTGGTGAAATTGTCTACGCATTTAGCAATTAAGTCCTTGCAAATGTCTGTATCATACTTGCAAAATGAATAATTCTATTTTCTACTGGGATATACACATGGGTTGTGTAAACTCCAAGAGTACACCGACGAAAAAATGTTAAAAACCCTGTCCATAGTACTACTTCAGGACGTCGACACAAATCATAATTCTCCTACATTTACTCGACGAGCTAAGCCTACATCCTCTGTTTGAATTGCAACATACTGATAGGTAAAGCATCTACATTCTGAAAGGATTGTTAAAGCAAGGATGATATGAAATTGGTTTTACAATTATGAAACATTCGGTATGCTGATGTACACCGGAACACGTACAGGTCTAAGTAAGCTGAGGACGGACATGTGATTTTACATGCATGGATAAAAATAGTCCCGTTTATTACAACTTTCGTGCCTACTATGCGTATAGTTTGTACGTGCTTAAGTACCAAGGTTATGCGTGTGCTACGACGTGCTAATTTAATATAGCCCAATCAGTACGGCATGCACATGAAGTGTATTGATTTATCAAGGATGGCCATTAGTGTCAAAAATGAGTGTTTTTGATTTACATTAAGTACATATACCATACCTTTAATGTGTGGATTGCATTGGGCCCGAGGCAACGTCCAAAATCCTTTTAAAGTATCAGGTGTTGTTTTAGTGAAGCAAAAATTGCCCTGGTAAATCCAATTTCGGGTGCTTTTAACGAATTTAAGGTGCTTGTCGTGTGTTTCTTGGACAGTGTGTAATTGACAAGAACGTATAGAGTGATAATTTTACTCATTTTTTCAATATTCTTTTGCCCTATTCAGTGTCATTTCGGTAGCTTTTTGTACGGTATCCCTGGCGAATTCACACTCCGTCTGTGTTTTTTTTTTTTGGAATCTGACCCGACGGCGGGGATGGGAAAATGAGTAATATCCCCAAAGAGTTGGCATTGAGCCATATTTGGGTAAGGTATCGACTGTCGGCATAACTGTACTTTTATTGCAGGCGCGTAGCCAGGATTGTGTCGTGGGAGGGTTTTGAAGAAGTGCGACATGGGGGAGGGTTCTAAGGGGAGGGTTTTCCCCTCCCCTCTGGAGAAAAAACGGTTTTTTAAGATCTCCAGATGCAAAATGGTACAATGTTTGTGCCTCAAACGTAATAAAGTTTGTAGTAATCATGTGTTTTTTTTTATCATTATTTTTTTAAGCTTGTGTCATGGAGGTTTTCACCCCAGAACAACCCCCTTGGCTACGCGCCTGGCGTGTAGTTTATGGTCTTGATTCTCAATTATGTAGGAAAATTGTGAGCCACTGAAAGTATCCATGGGCATGGACGATATTCTAGCCAGCATTTAGAAAGAATTGTGAGACAGAATTTTGGTTTGCGCCGTTTTTTTTCGCCACAGTAAAATGTCATTGACAAAAACGGTGCATTCCAAAACTCTACCCCATTTCATTTCTAACTGCTATTTGGGAAATGATCTATCCACGATTGTAATTGCTTCCCCCCCCCCGTGCGGGCCGGGAATTGAAACTTCCAACAGATCACTTTCTGCAACGTTCATGATCCTTATCATCGACCCCCCCCCCCTCCTAAGAAAGAGAAATTTAGGAAAGAATTCAAACATTAACATCTGGAGGTTGTCCCTCAAGAGAATATCAGCGTTCACCACTGACTAAAAGCAAAAAAAAATACATTCTCATAATGTGTTAAGGTATTGGTTCCCTCTAAGAAAATACTGGATTATCTGTTTAAAAAATGAAGTTTTAGTGATGATGGCCGAAGTCACCAAGACACAGAAATAGAGGTGATGACATGTAAAAATCGGTTTATCATGAACATATTATACAATTAGACCTACATAAATCCTTAGTGCTTAACCTACTCCGTCATAGAACTCACTAGTAGGCAGCCTATACCGTACGCTATATTCGGCGCAGCGAAGGCAGGTTTCATTTATTTCATCGCTCTGAGAAACAGTACTCCTGTGTCGAAAACCTGGGAGAACCGACACGTATATGTTAAAGACATGTCTACATTTAGTTCGATAAATTTCATCACTTCCCTGTCTAAAATGAATAAAATTTGCCTATTTATCCAATTTCATGTACACGAGTAATCTGGGATGTCTCCACATCGGAAGCCTACACGTTAAACCGACGTACAAGAGAATTATTACCATTATTATTCACAACATAACAAATATTATCAATTATGAATCGTTTTCCTAAGTTAAACAAAATTCAATTTCATGCTCTCTCGACTCAGCCACGTGGGGTTCAACGACTCTTTGTGGTGAGGAGAGTTCTCCGAGTCGGATCAGTAACTTGCCGTCATTTCCAGATCGTTCGTAACATTTACTTGCTTTCGATCAAATGGGCTATATAGATCAATGAATTAAGTTAAGGGATGATTCAGTTTGCATAATCTCTTATCATTTCTTCATATTTTCGTAAAAGAGTATTTGTACAGAAACTCTCTTGAAATAGATCATAATTTTAAGAGTACATCACACTACGAGATCAACGAGTTAAACTCGACCGCAGACAAGGTTACTAGAATAGCACCTCAGTGGCGCATATTAAAAATTTATCGAAATGTATCGCAAAAATTAGTCAAGTTGCTCATTTTCCATCAAGAGAATAGCAGAGACCTAATAAATTGCTTCACTTTTGCCACCTTCTTACAGCCAGTAAATGATGTTGGAAAAACTTGATCTTTGGGGTTAGCCGCAAATTTTCCATTAGAAGGAGATGGAGCGTAAATTTTCCATTGGAGGAAGGTCGAGAACATACCGTGTAGGCTTGCAGATGTGCATACAAAATTTCATTTTAACTGTCTGATACCGGTAATCCTGTTCTCAGGAGAGGGTTGGGTTAGGGGCGGGGCACTGTATACACATTTGCACTCGTTCTCATACTGTAGGATCTCTATTTCTTCGAGGATCTGTAACAAGTTTAGTTTTGTTGTACCGCAGATATACACAAACCAGAGCAAAAAGGAACGGCTTGATCACTGCTCGGAGTAATAGTTCCTGAACAAGCTGTCCTATTCAGTTTTATCAGCTTGTAACATTTCACATCTTCCTGTACCAGTGGCATCGCTAGACCTTTCAAAGTGTTGTACACACGGAGACAGACAATCTTTTGGGTGACACATACCTCCGCCCCACCCATCCGCCCCTCCCCCAAGATTGGCTGTGCCCCCCCAATGAGATTTTGGGTATGACAAAAATCATGCACAAACACACCACTTACTTAGATGTTGATATGAAAAGAGGACCTGCTATCACTTAACCACCTCAAACATACGACTAAAATTGCACAAAATGTTCTCAAAACTGTTATTTTGCGGTGCGCTTGGCGCGAATCTATTAGTTTAACTGTATGGAGGACAGCCTTATTGGGAGATGTAATCCACAGCTATTGTTTCAACCCTTTACTTTCAAAAGTTGTGAGACTACTGGGGCCTTGAGTCCCCTCCCTTCTATACAATTCCCACATCGATTATCTTTTAGCCAGATATTATGTTTGAAAACTGTAAAAACTTGCGACTTTCGTTGCCTTCTTCAATGCGTATTCAATAAAGCTCAGTGCTTAACATTCAGAACATGATTCACTGTCCCCATTCGCTCCCCCCCCCCTCCACATCATTAAATCGTTAGTGAGAGTAAGGCTAACACAATGGTCAAATTGTGATTTATAATTTTGTGACCTACCAGTGGCGTACACAGAAGGGGCCATAGGGCCATTTTTTAGTCCCTAAAAATACGTAAATTTTTTAACACAGATTTTACTTCAAAAGGTAGCATATGTGGCACCAGATTGCATGCGATTACATCTAATCTTTTCAAAAATTTTCAAAGGGGAGGGGGACACCGACACCCCCTCCCCCTTAGACTCCTTCCCCAGGCCGGCGATCACACAACATACTGAATTTGGGTGTGCCCCTCCGGTGGACCGCTAGGCACCCAATCCCCCACTTCGAAAAGTCAGGCGACGCCACTGCCTTCAGTGCCTCATCTGACTACCTGGTCTGACAACATTTCATTATACAAGACAAGGACATTTGTAACAATCAAAGGAGATGCTCAGAGTCAGTCTGGATTAGTTTTCTACTGGTTAGTTCTCATTCCTGGTTTAAACAACTGAACATAAAATAGAAAAATGCTTTAAGTTTTTTTTCAATTTAACTTTAGAAGCCCTCCCCCCCCTGTCCTTCTCCCCCCCCCCCCCTTTAGCTCCCGCTTTCCAGTGTTGTGGGCCAACAAGTGAGAGGAACGATTCTCCTGTCTCAGTTGTTAGACACTTAGCCTAAGGGTTGAATGCTCATTTTAACAAATGAGCTGCATGTGCTGTTTCGGACATCAGTAAGTCAGAGATTTGTTGAAGACTGAAACTTTCTAGGATCATTACGAGAATCATATCCTAATTTTGCTTAGAAAGCATTGAAATTATTGGTATTTTCATGAAGAATTGCATAAAAACGAAGAGCCTCAGCTATTCTTGTCGTGGGCCTCAGCAGACTAAGTAAGTCTAGGACCGTCATTTCCGTCAATGTTGACCAAAGTGTGGCGGGGAAACATTTCTGACAGTTTCAAAGTCTTACGAAGACGGAACTGTAAAGTTGATCCTCGTGTACCTCGGATATAATTACATTAGAGGCGACAACATTAATGGTTTGCCAGAATCCAGAGACACTTTAATCGTACATATGTCGTTTAGTGGGATTTAGTGGGGTAATTTATGGCCGAGGGTTGTTCTTTCGAATTTTGAAGACATTTCAGTCAGTCAACTGTAGGTTAATGACGTACCACATCAAGAAAACTTGCAGACACTTTTGCTATTTTACAGAGAACATGTAATGATTTCAGTTGAAAACTTTTTTCGTTGGGCTTGAATAGAATGTAAAATAATTACGCCTTCAGTTCAAAAGTTTATTCAACTAATGCATACAACAATATACATCAGAAATTGGTTCGTTGCGAAAAAAAGCAACACTGATATTGTTTATGAACAAATTTTGAGCCGTCTGATATTTTATCACTTCGGGAGATTTCCCAGTTTGGGAGTAGCCAAACCCAAATTTCTTACGAATGAGGGGAAACTTATGCAACCTCGCGTGCAGGCCTCCTCAGTAGCCTAACATCGATAACATAGACAAGATATAGCAAGCGTGAAAACACTCAAGAACTTGGGTTTTTCTCACAGACGGCGAAGTAAACCACCGATAAGGACTTGGCTTTTTGGTAGCTATCACAATATAACTAAGGCATATACATTTAGTTCCATTACAATACACAAAACAAACTTTGCAACCCAGGAGAAAATTCCTATTTAGTCACATAAAAATATTTTATGAGATTTGGACTTTATTATGGGATTTTTTGTGGGATGTCTCAATTTCCATTTTCCTATGGACTTAATGAGGCTTTATGTTGTGACTGTCCAAATTCCATATTAGTCCCATTGAATCCAACGGGAATTCATGGATATTCAATATGATTTTATGGGAATATATGGGATCCCATAAGGTCCCATTCACCTGGATTCCGAATGGGAAATTTCCCCTGGGAAGTGGTTTGTCAACCATTTACCATTGAAAATTGGGTATTCTAAAACTATTTATCATTGAAAAATTTTGGATGTAAAGATATACTTACTGTACTTCAAATCATGTACCGTACATACATCGTGCTACAAATGTTGCCCATAATATAAGATTGTCACATAATTGCCTCTTGCTACAAGCCTGTGGTTAATCGTATCGGGTAACTGTGCTCACCAGCCAAACTCCCCTCTACTGGGCCTATCGTACTTAACCCCCCCCCACACACACACACACACTGCTCACCTAGTGGCTCGACCAAAGTGATACGTGCCGTTCGACGCGACAGCTATGGCATGTCTCATCCTTGCAGCTGTTTTCGTCTCCTTCTAACCCGTTTGGATTTGTTTTGGCAGCTTTGAAAGTTTTCATTGGGACTTCAGTCATGTATTCTTTTTACCTACTCATAAGATAAAATGCGCTTTTTGCGAGAAGTGCAACCAAAAACCTGAAACTGCTCTCAAGAGAGTTACGGCATTATGGGATTACGACAATGCAATTGCATAGCCATGCCAACGTACTGTCGAAGCCGTAGGTAAAATGGGTGGACCGCTGAGTCCCATACAACACGCCCGGACGTAAGGACGATTGTAATGGAGAGGCCCCTGATTTTGTAGATATAAACCTGACATGGCTTTATTGATGAAACATGCTTTACATAAAAAGGAAAGTAAGATGTTCAACTAGAGCGTATAGAACAAATCTAAAATATATTTCCGTTTTTGCAAAATTTCTACCACAAAACGCAGTCCTGCATAGCACAGTCCAATGTCAGGTTGCCGTACCAGTCAGGTTTGTATTTTTACTGAGCACGAAATCGTACTTGTCAAAGCCCAATTTCCTGCCCAAATTTCTAACAACTACAGTCTGTATGACGTCCGTTTTTTCATACGAACTGCTCCCCAACGTGGTCACAACGTTTCTTGTAACAGATTTGTACAGTCTGATCTCCTTTTCTATCCCAGCAAGAAAGGGCACGGGCTCTGAAAAGGGATAATTTCGGAGAATTCCTATCATTTCCGATTTCGTAAGGGTGTGGTGATTATATGGGGAAGGCAGGTGTAGCCAAAGGCTCCGTTTCGTACCTCAGACTGTATATAACATCACCGAAAATACCAAATTACAAAACTGAAACTAGTTGCCCATGTTGCGACCAACGACTTGCGACCGTTTGAGATTCTTGAGAGCTCCTGCAACCGTTTTTCGATGCTAACCCTTAATTGCGACCGATTGCGCTAGGCACCGGTTTCAATTTGAATTGCTCTCACACCTTGCGACCTCTTGCGAGCATTATACCCTTTCAAGAAATGCTGTGGCAAAAGTGCCAATACCCCATATGAAATATTGTGTGAAACTGAAAAAACAAATGGAATGTGAGTTGTGCAGTTCCTGTTACAACGTTACAACGTGTCTTTAATAGAACGTTGACATATTTTTCCAAAGTACAATACCATGCATTGACCGGCAAATACCAATTTGAACATGAGCAATGTGTGGAAACCCGAAATGCATGTTGACACGGGTAAAATGTGGTAAACTGGGGTTGAAGTAGGTGATTTGTGGAAATGTGTGGAAAGGTGTGGTACCAGGGCCGAAACCGAGTCTACCTAACCCAATTCCGGGCCAATTCTGATTCTAGTGGGCACCATTCCGGGCAAATTCCGAGTCAAGTACCCTCCGATACCGTAGCTAATTCGGATTCCAGGTTTTCCAATTCCGGGCCTATTCTGAGTCCGGCCATTTGACAATGTAACGCCTCAAATGCTTTTTGCAATTGCTTTTTGTACTATTTACAATTACACTTATGATGAAAACGGTCACTTTTCAGGAGTCAATTTCATACTCTGGCTGACCCTGTAATTTAATAATAATGTCGCCTCGGAAACATTAATGAAACTTTCATTTTGGTAGACTCGATTGGAATCGGCTCCAAGTCCGAATCTAGCAGAGCCCATTCCGGGTCAATTCCGATTCCGTGACCTCCCATTCCCGGACCAATTCCGAGTCCGTCGAAGAATGGACTCGAGTCCGAGTCCGAGTCCGAGTCCGAGTCCGGACTCGGATGTTACAGACCTGTGTGGTACTGAGTAAAAACCACAATTATTTCATTTCTTGATTTCTTCATTAGCTTTATTTTTCACACTTTGCCCTATTTTGCCACTTATGTCAACTTGAAACAGCTTCCCTATTTTGACCCAAATTTCATGAGTGGCAATCATGCATGGACAGCGATGCCGATTTGTTCTCAATATTGGGGGACGGGGGAATGACCCCATATTCAAATAATTTGCTGTATGAAAAATCAAAAGTCAATAGGCAATTTCTTAAATACTGTGGGACATGTCCTGCCACATGTGAGTTCACATGTAGCACGCCACACGTTTTCTTGTAAGGTTATTGATTGAGATTATGCAAAATTTGGCACGTCTCTTGTATCATACATACATGCATACATGCTGTTCGTGCGTGGTACAAAATTAATGAAACTTAATTTAGATTAGACATGATTTGTTCCATTTGCCGTTCAGTTTAACCGCATCTTCCTTGGGGCTCACATGAGACTCTAGACACAGAGCCAGGCGAAAGTCCGAGCTGGCACTTTTGGGCTACGTCCATTACTTCTCTTACGTGATAGTCGGGTACTAATTTATTACGACCCGGGCCCACAAGAGAGACCCCTTCCCATCCGACATGTAAGCTAGTTAATTTATATGAGTCTTAGTAAGTGCAGATTCTCCTATGTATACATATAAAATACATAAGAGCGCTGTTCAACTCTGAAGGTCGAATTTTCCGAAAAACAACTAATAATCACCTAACTCGGTACATTTGTGTGTTATGCAAATATGTTATGCGCCATGCTATGACTTTAAGATATTTAGTCTTAATTAGTCAAATGATGTTTGTTGACGTAATAAATTTGCATTGACTATTGTTGTGATTAAGTTTTAGGAACTCCCCTTCCTACTCAGTCGAAGAACCAATAGCTCTCCAGTCGGACTAGCCCTAGTGTCACCCCTGCCCCTGCAAATCACGCCGCCTAGCTTGTAACTACTTATGCTAAACAAAAAGCCTTCTCCATAAAGGGATTATCATGACAGTTTGAACATTCCCTCTCTCACATGAGTTTTGTCCATACCTTCCGCCGCGTCCATCCTACCGTGACAAATTTTTAATTTTGGAGTGAGATTTTCATGAAAACCTAGAAACAGGTAGGCCTACCTCACACCTGTTAGTTTCAATAGATTTGATTCGCCTTTCATATAAAGCGAAGCCAAAAACTTGCAGCCTGTTTTACGATAAATTCCGATTCACTAGCAAGATTACATTGATTTACGTCAAAAGCAAAGATAGGCTAAAATATCAAATATGTAAAATATTTGATGAGGTGATACTGTAAAACCGTAATAACTGGAAGGGGTACTTTTCCCCCAAATATGCCGCACCGACTTACTGTGGCCACGGCCCGTATGCATTTGTTTGTACTTATGCCTTGTTACTGCCACTTTACTGAATTTCCGTGTGTATCCTTCAGTTGCGACACCTTACGATCAATTGCGCTTCTTTGCGATCGCCACCGCACTCTATGCGATCACTTTGCGACGACTTCCGATGGTCGCAAGATTTTGAAACATTTTAAAACCTTGCGAGCGCTTGCGATTATGGCTTGCGAGCAACGACCTCATGCGACTACGTGCGAGCAAATACTCCGTCCCCTCGGTGACTTTCTTTAAGTCACAAGAGACTGCAGCGGCGTTGCCTACGTAGCAGACTGTACGGCATATTCCTTGTTCACACATTCATAGAAATATGTGGCCTCGAGACTGGTTGAATGTTAGTGAATATTCACAAGAAGGCATCATACGGTAGCCTTTGCCACCCGCAGAGTTGGTATAGCATTATAATACCCACACCCTGGTAGTACCCACTGCATAGGCGGTTATGCAACACAGAATGATAGGTCTTCTCAAGTTTCAGTCTAGGGCTTCAGTTTACGACTGCCGGATTGCACACACTCACTCAAAAACAATAGTGTAAATAATGAGAGAGTACATGAATAATTCATATTATGGTAATGAAGTTTGCGTCTAAAATTGGACGCAGTCCTCTTCGCTTTGGCGGACGGAGTGGTTTGAGAAGCTGAGGAGCTGAGCAAACAGAGACCGTTCCGCGGGGTAGCAGCGGGGAAGCGCGAGTGCTGGCAAACCCGTTAGTTGTTTTTGTGGACAGCCGGCTTGAGTATTCGAAGGTCACAATGGATGATTCGCAAAAACATACGTCACGCCCTCTCTGTGAGTTAAAGTGATGTTACCTGATCAAGCCTAGAATAGGGAAAAACATACGGTTTAATGTTTTTCTTTATTTGTCAATACATTTACGACGGTAATAATGGATGAAGCTTTTTATGTAGTAACTGGAAATGGTAGTGTGAATGGCAAAATTTGAAGAATTGCTGCGAAAACAGTCAAAATGTGTAGGCTTTTTCTTAAGCGGAACGTTCTCGTTAAAACTAGCTTAAACCGCGCCTATCAGAACACTCAGAATATTCAATGAGTCACGCAGATGTATGTACCGAAGAACTGTACATTTTGTGAACCTGTGTTGCCGCGGTTATTCACGATTTGCTGGGAAGTGTGATTTTGAAGGTTACGTACTGCACAACACTTGAGTTTTTGAAGCAAAAGCACATATTTTCATCATGATACCCGTGTTAGTAGATTTTACCCCCTAAGACTATTCAAGAAGACAGCAGCATACTAACGCTAGTAACGGTAACCAGTTACACCTGTACACTTGTGCAATTGCCCGCATCCCAAGTTTTTGTCCTCGAGCGGTACATGCAGATACATATCAAATGTTCTACGTAAAATGTACAACGATGCACTAATTGACGAAAAATGTGTCACGAGTGTAGATGACGATCACTAGCAAGGGGCACTAATCTAACGGTATGACAATTCAATTAAACTTCTTACCGGTACCTCCATAAGTCGTCGTAATATATACAGCAGGTACAGATCTCCTCTGAAGGCTAAGCAATGTTTTTCCCTCGGTCAATTTGTAAAAATTGCTGAAGATAGTTTCTCCAAGAGTTTCCAGCGTGTAAAAGAATTTGTGCTGGTTCAATCACAAATCTCTGGTTTAAACAAGGCAACTGCAAGTGTGTACATTTCAACTGGGGAAGGTAACAGGGAAAGTTTGACCTTGCGACGGAGAGTAGTAAGCATCTCAGATGTCAGACCATGGAGCTACCAACACGTGTTGGTAGCTCCATGGTCAGACCAGGGAGTTGTCAAATAGCAACTTCCTGGTCAGACTCCAAGCTGATACCGTTGGCCATTGTTAAATATTATTGCTCGGAGGTAGTACCAGGGAGTAATAGCAACTCCCGGTAGTACTCACAAATTACATGCCAAGATGATCCCACAGAACTGACGGTCGCAAAAGTTGGCAATGAATAGGGAGAGTCTGCCACGAATAGGGAGGATATGACCTTCACTGCCACTTAATTTTATGGACCTCTCAAGGTTGACTGGTATTGGGTATATCTTGACACAGAAATTTCTTCAAAATGACACATTTGGCAATAATGTTATTGCAAAAATCAGATTCTATGGAAAATTTACACCTTCCTCGACCTAATTTTTGTCAAATTTAAGCCCCCGGAACGTTATTAATGATAGAAGAAAAGTAAGCAATAAATCACAATAACTTAACACCTGTTCGACATCTGTTAAACTTGCTCCCTGTCGTCAATAAAACTCAAGTTAGGGAGTAGGTGCAGCTAGGAAACACCTCATTTATGATGTTTGCTTTATGACTGGATTGATTTTAGGCTGATGGGTATTTTATTGTTTTGCACGACTGTCTTCTGTGGGATCAACTTCTCATGCGTATCGATGGCCAGTCTTATGGGTTAATAGAGTTAAAATGCTCGTACTTTCTTTTAGTTTGCGTCTTTCAGAATTATGTGAAAAACACGTAAAAAAGGTACAAAGTTAGGCTATAGCGTGAACATCATGTGTTCAGTGCTCGTCCGCTGGCATATACGTGGACATCTTCTGTTGTGCTGCCTTTTACATATGCATATATCAGAGCACTCCTTTGGAGAAAATTTTTAATAAACCAATAAATAAGACTCTTATCAGAAGGTGCGAGCCAGTTGGTATAAACTGGTCGAGGTTGGGTCTCCAATCCCAGTGCTCAATATCCTCCATTAATTTGTGCCAGTT
>WURT03066037.1:0-13646 GCA_009936505.3 Holothuria glaberrima
GATTGATTGATTGATTGATTGATTGATTGATTGATTGATTGATTGATTTATTTATTTATTTATTTATTTATTTATTTTGTGGGAAGAAATAAGTACTCAGGACGCTGTGTTTTTAAAATCAAGCACGGTGACTATGATGCTCCTTAGAAAGGTAGATGTACAGTGCTTCGGAAATTTTTGCAGTACGGCGAAAACAATGCAACGTTTCCTGAGTCACGTGGAACGGAGTACTATGACAAAAATGCTAGTTAATCAGCAGATTTTTTACCACTAGGAGTGAACTTTTGATAGAGAAAATAATGGGGGGAAGTATACAGTTTCTCATGTCATCTTCCCTATTTTATTGATGAGGGTAGTTACCATGCCTACTTCTCGTGTCAAGTGGAACAATATTTATCAGGTAGATGAGGATCGGTGGGTTACTCACTTTAGAATGCCATTTAAAAGTATCTTTGATGCACCTTTTCAATATTTTCAGTTCCTGTTTCTACACAGGATTATTCCAACTAAAAAATTGTTTTTTTTATATGAAAAAAGTGGAATCCCCATTGTGTTCATTTTTTGATTCCTTGCCAAAGGCAGGCAAGGAATCTATGCGATGGTGATGTCGTGTGTGTGTGTGTATGTATGGACCCAACATTTCAGTCAAGGTGAGGACATTTTCTATTCAAGATGAGGTCCTCAGGTGTCAGAACGATTGATTTCAGAGGTCCTCAGGTGTCGAACAATAGACAGTCTATTGTTAAGGTTAAAGTTAAGGAAGCAAACACAAAGGAAGGAACAATGAGGTCCTCTCCTTTGTAGGAAAAAAAAAACCTCTGTGTGTGTATGTGTGTTTGTGACGCTTAGCTTGTAATCGTGATATCTCAAGACAGGAATGACCGACACTTTTCATATTTGGTATGTAGATTTGTCATGTTGAGAGGAAGAACCCTATTGTTTTTGGCAGAGGTCAAAGCTCATTCGAGGTCACCAGAAGTCAAAGTTCGAAAACCTTGTAATCGCAATATCTCGGGGTAGGAATGACAGACACTTTTCATATTTGGTGTGTAGATTTGTCATGTTGAGAGGAAGAACCCTATTGCTTTTGGCAAAGGTCAAAGGTCATTTGTGGTCACAAGAGGTCAAATGAAAACATAATCGCTGTATCTCGAGATAGGAATGACAGACAGTTTTCATATTTGGTATGTAGATTTGTCATGTTAAGAGGAAGAACCCTATTGTTTTTGGCAGGGGTCAAAGGTCATTTGAGGTCACCAGAGGTCAAAGTCCAAAAACCTTGTAATCGCGATATCTCAAGATAGGAATGACAGACACTTTTCATAGTTGGTATGTGGAATTGCCATTTTGAGAGGAAGAACCCTATTGTTTTTGGCAAAGGTCAAAGGTCATTTGTGGTCACAAGAGGTCAAAGTCCAAAAACCTTGTAATCTTGATATCTTGAGATAGGAATGACCGACACTTTTCATATTTGGGGTGTAGATTTGTTATGTTGAGAGGAAGAAACTCATTATTTTTGGTGGAGATCAAAGGTCATTTGGGGTCACCAGAGGTCAAAAGCAGAAAACCTTGTAAATGGCTTGTAAACAAGATATCTCCAGATAGGAATGAGAAATACTTTTCATATATGGTACATTGATTTGTCATGTTGAGCAGAACCCTATTGTTTTCGGTAGGGTCAAAGGGTCATTTGAGGTCACCAGAGGTCAAAAGCCGAAAATATTGTAAACATGATATCTCGAGATAGCAATGACTGACACTTATCATATTTAGTATGTAGGTGTGTCATGTTAAGAGAAAGAACTGTATAGAGTTTGGTGGAGGTCAAAGGTCATTTGAGGTCACTGAAGGTCAAAGTCAGAAAGTCTTGTAAATGTAAACAGTATATCTTGGCATGGGGGGAGGGTTGGTACCATGGGGAGGGTTGGCACCATGGGTTGTTAGTTAGTTAGATGAGGTTTTACGGTCCAGTTTCTGACCAATTGGTTTAAGTCTAGCCGGCCACGGCCTTTTTTCCAGTTGTGGCTCACTGGCTTGTTTTCCCTACTCCATTGCTTATGCTGAGCACCAAGCACAATGGCAGTAGATTCCATTTTTTAAGTCTTCGGTATGACCTGGCCAGAACTGTATTGATTTTGGTGGAGGTCAAAGGTCATTTGAGGTCACCGAAGGTCAAAGTCAGAAAATCTTGTAAATGTAAACAGTATATCTTGGCATGGTGGCGAGTTGGCACCATGGGAGCGGGTTGGCACCATGGGTGCGAGGTGGCATCATGGGTGCGAGTTGGCACCATGGGGGCGAGTTGGCACCATGGGGGCCAGTTGGCCCCATGGGGGCGAGTTGGCACCATGGGGGCTAGTTGGCACCATGGGGCGAGTTGGCATCATGGGAGCGAGTTGCACCATGGGGGAGTTGGCACCACGGGGGTGAGTTGGCACCCTAGGGGCAAGTTGGTATGGTGCTGAGTAGTATCATGGGGCTGAGTTGTCATGGGGGCGAGTTGACATGGGGGAGTTAGCATGGGCGAGTTGATATGGTGCTGAGTAGTGTCATGGGGCCGAGTTGCCATGGGGGTGAGTTGGTATAGGGCGAGTTGTCATAGGGATAAGTTGGTGTAGGACCGAGTTGGCACAGGGGTCGAGTTGGCATCGGGCTGAGTTGGCATGTAGACTCACTTGTTCCAGGGATCTCACAGTTTCAAGAAAAATTCTAAAGAAGATTTCATTACAAAGAAATAAAAGAATTTCTCAGAGCAAAAAGTAGTTCACATGTTGAGTGAATGTATTGTGTCTGTTCGGCTCTTGTCAATTTCCAAACCACAGTTCACAAAACATATTTTACAAAGGCAAGGAATCACTAAGCCTTTTGCCTTCTGGTTAATATACATGAAGAATCTATTAAACATTTATTTTGGGATTGCAGCTTCGTTTCAAAATTTTCTTTTAGAAATAGAAAGACGGTTCCTCAACAAGCAATTTTTTTCAAAAGACAATATTTTCTTTGGTTTTCACCAAAAAGAGTACAGCCCGTATAATTTTTTGATTTTACACATGAAGTATTACATTTATGTTTGTTCAAGGAAAAACGATCAGTTGGATAAGGAAATATTCTTTTACAAATTTAAGTTTGCTGCAAATGTTTCAAAACATTGTAAGAATCGAAAACTTTATGATGATATTAAGAAGACTTTCATTCTTGATTAGTTTATGTATATATTGACAGTGTGACATACCATGTTTACACCAAGTTTGGAAAAAATTTAATAAACAGGAGGAAAAAATAATCAGCAGGTTTTTTTTTTGGTCTTTGTTCTCTTGCAAAAAGAAAAATATGTACAATGAAGATGCAAAGTAAGACTATGGAAAGTGCTCAGGACTGATTGCCTACTGCTTGAAAAACTTAGATCATGTGCAGACGTCTGATTGTTACCTTTGTCCTAGAGTTGCATATCTTCATGGAGCAAATTTGATGAAGTAGTTGTACCAAATTTATATCTAGCATTAGTAAAAAATTTTTTAACTTATTTCACCTGCCAGGTGATTTAACTTATCGTGTCATCACATATGCTGTCCCTAATATTCCGCTGCCTTCTTTTCTACATGGTCAGATAGGTAATATAGGCCATTGCAATTTCTTTCCTAAGATTCGCTCAGCAGGATTAAAGTACACAAAAGTGTGCTTCAGCAATTACCTACCTCCTAAATGGTATAAATATATATAAAGGCCCCTTTACACCGAAATTTGAAAAAGCATAATTATTCTACATTTAGTAGTGTATATGAAACTGTTGCTTACAAGAGGGGTGCAGCGAATAATAAGGGAGTGTTATTTGTACCCAGGTGTGAAGAAATGGTGGTAGCAAATTGTGATATCATAATCGTTTGTGATGTTTATATTTTACAAGTTGGCAATGTGGGTTGCGCCTTAATTACAATTAAGTACGGTTTTCCCCAACTGAGAAAAATTTTCCCGACACCACTGCTACCTTTAAGGTCTTTTTTTTCCTCCATTTCCGTATTGATTTCCGAGCTTCTATATTTACAATATTAACTATCATGCGTACTAAACTTCTCCAGAAAATTCATATCGTGGTATACATTTGCTTGTATAATAAGCATACCGATCCTCAATATTATAATACAATTATCCACTTGCGACTGTTCTATATAATTTTTACACATTTGACATCAATATAGCAGAATAATTTAAATACAGTGCAATGTCACATTCCCTTCACTTTCACATAAAAAGTACACTTAAGGTCAATGAAAATCAATTATCTCTTTTCATCACCCTTATCGATACGCTGTAAATTTTATTTTGTGTCCAAAGCGTGGAAAAATTGTAAGTGGTGTATTTGCTTAACCCTGTGTGAGTGGTTGGAAGCATCTACAACTCACCGCTTTGCTCACAATGATGCAAATGCAGACAGCTTTCTACGGGCTTACCTCTTCGGTATGCTACTAGCCTCCCCGACGGGGATTAGGTGGGATATAACATGTCACCACAAACAGCCTGATTATGGTAAGTGGTTATGCTACAAAAATTGGCAAATAAAGATCCAATATTCGTTTAACGTTATCTATTTCTATTCCCTTTAAAGAGATAAGAAAAGTCTCAGGTAGTATGTTTGAAATTTACATGCCATTACCTACAAAATATCGACCATTTGTGGTATTAATAACTCTCCGACGAGAAATAATATGGATGTAAGATGTACGGGAAAGAATCACAACAAGCAACACATGACACGTGTCATGTATTGCTTGTACCCGCCGATTGACCTCTGACCGTTAACTCATCTTGGAAAGGCCAATAATTGAGAGTGATAATCGTTATACAACGCCCTCACTTGTACTCTTTAAAATAGATGGGGAATTCCTTCCAGGGTTGTGAAACTTTGTAACATGAGTCCAGCGATGTGACGCAGTCAATCTGTCGATATATCTGCCATTTTAAATTGCGCACTTAGTACCTTGGTTGTACTTTGTAACACGGAAGTGAAATAGACCCTTCTTTTGTGGTTCGACTCAACGGAGGAGAATATCTGTAAACCTGACAAGCAGAGAATGGTTCAAGATTAGTGAGGTGTATCCAGACTTTTACTCTTCCTCCTAGAGTTTGAGGTGATTAACAAGCCCGCCGAAGAAGCTTCGTTCAAGCTTGAACGAAGTACATACAAAGCTCGTTTGTTCTCAGTGTGAAACATCCATTGGAGTGAGTACTGATACGTATACGGTGTTCAGTAAAAGTATTGTCGTATGAGCTCAAGCTAATGGCAGTCATATGAGAAAAATTCTGTTGTGAGGCATTTCGACCAAGGGCCAGTAACCTGGGGTGGCCGCCAGTCTACAGGTACAAACCAGGAATTAAGCAGGTTTGAGGTCGACAAATTGTAAACACGTCGTTTCATACGACTCAGCCTGGACCATTATTAGTGGACATAACCAGCATGTCCATTATTGTGTTTGGTCGCATTTTTCGACTGTCACATGAGCACATTTCTTTCGTTCAATTTATCTCACTATCCAGCAGCAGACAGTGCAACATTCTGTGCAAATTTACACGAAAATATTACATACTTTTTGCAGTATTTTAGGTTTCTAAATGCCCCATCCCCCCCCCCTTTTTTTAGTTTTCAAGGGATGAGAAATGGCTCATTCTCCTATGTAGTGCATCTAAAGTGACCTTAACTTCTGTACATAGCAAGTTGAAATTACTCGGTCAAGTCCCAGCAAAAACTAAAATGTTTAATTTTTGGTAGAGTAGTCTGGTACCTATTTTTATTTTTGTCTTGTCATGTACAGTAACGTTAGTACCTGGTTCCAACTGGCAATAGTTTTTTTTTACACTATGACATTTCTTTCCATGCTCTTGGACAGTGAAAGTGTCTGAAAGTATTTGTAAATTTTGGCACTGCCGCTTTACAACTTAAAAAATTGCATTGCTATTTACAAGTGATTTACCTGTGGCCATGCCTCCCAAGCCAATTGGGTAGCAGCATTTAAAATATGTAAAATATATGTATACTTCCTAGCATAATTATAACAACTGAAAAAAACTGAAAGAGCTCTTCAAATTAAAGTTTAAGGCCTCTTTGCAAACCGAGGAAAAGCAAATTCCATCGTAGAAAAGCAAATTCTTGTATTAATGGTGAGGCCTGAAGAACAAGTACAGTTCATATACATTGCAGACATCATACACTTGAAAATGGTGAGCTACAGTATTTTTGTGTTGCTCACCGCGTAAAGCTTTTGAAGATGAAGTTGTGTGTTATTGTGTTTGCTACAAAAAACTGAAAAATCACAAATAAAAATCTCTTGTACTCTAGACCAACAGTACTGCATGTACCTGTATATTGCTGTAGGCATGTTGGTTACTAGTTAGCTTTGATAACAATCTTCCTCTGTTTTCTAGCGCCCATCATATGTTTTTGCATCCACATTTTTGTTACAACTTTTGTAACTTTTGTAAACCATATAAGCGAAATAAATTTGAATTAAAAATGTGACAATAGATACAAGCTAGATTTTCCAGACTATGGATCAGTTGCGGCAAAGATAAACACCTTAGGTAGGCAACTGGTAATTTGAAATTAAAGTGACATGGTAGACTGGATACATGACAGCAGTATTTTTCATTACAGAATATGTTTGAAGCACCATTTAACAAATGCTGTTGCTATCCAGCAACTTAGTTTCCACTGTTACCACTGCACATGTTGAAATATGTATCTACGTGAATAGCGTATTTGCTATTTCTCTGTGTGCTAGGAGTCAATAACTGTAGGCTGTATCTCAGTAGGGAGCATCTGAACAAATTCTTACTAGTTGGCTTTCTTGGCAAAAGGTCAATCATTTTCTACGTAAATCATTACTGTAAAATTTCACATACGAAAAATTTTTTGAGCAAATTGTTAAATAAAATTTTCCCATAGGGGAGTGGTGATCTCACCAAGCAGCCAAAGAGGTGGGATCCCCTCCCCTTACACCCCTCTGACAGGAGAGCATTTGCATTTCAAACCAAAAGATTCCCCACCCCTAGGGACAGCAGAGCCAATTTTGAAGTGGGAGAGTTAATCATCGAAGACGCCTAATATGTTAAAGAAAATAAAAGGCTTTATCATCTATCGTAAGGCGGGCCAAAATGCCCACGGCAGAAATAGTACAGGGGCTAAAGCCCCCGTAGCCGCCCTGTCTTATCGGTCCCTGACCCCACCCCTCCCCCCCCCCGTAAAAAAAAAAATGAAGTTGGCTCAACTATAAGAAGCCACTTAAACTATAGGCAGTAATTAATAGACACACTGAAATATCCAATTTCAAAGCAGCTAAGCTAAACTGTCCTTACGCAAAATAAAATTCTAGCTACACCACTGGGAATATAAAAAGAAATTTCAAGCCCCATGTACAGTATTTGGCCCTTGTAACTTAAAGGGAAAATGCAGTCCCCCTAATTTGAAGCAGTGTTCCCTTAATGTAAATTCATTGAAGCAGACCCTCGATGGACGGCCGAGCGTTATCAATGAGCAGCAATGGCTCTCTGAGGTAAATAATTCCTGTTACAAAAACTACCGTATTTTTAGAACTCGCCTAGTTCCGGAAGATTACTTACAAAAGCTGAAGTTCAATGAGAGGAACATTATTTGTAGATTACGTGGTTCAAATAGTAGGTTACCGATAGTTACTGGGAGATATGAAAATGTTGATTTTAGCCTGAGGTTCTGTACTTTATGTAATGAAGAAAAATTTGGAGATGAATTCCATTATTTATTTCATTGAACCGCATTAGCTTCTGCTAGAAAAGGGTTCTTAAAACCATACTATTAAACCAGGCCAAACACTCTGAAAATGCAACAATTATTCCAAAATAAAAGCAAAAGAACTCTAAAGAACTTCTCCAATTTTTGCAACGAAATAATGAATCTGTTTTCATGCAAGGCATTCTCCTTCTCAAAGCTAGTGAATCAAAGTTCCTAAACCAATTTGGTGGTTTCCTCTTGTTAAGGTATATCCTTTATTTACTGTTAGTGGGCTGATGCCACTGATTTCTTTTCATTCCTTTCTATTCGTTTCGCTTTCCAGTTTGCAATTTGATATTTTTATTGTTACTGTATGAATTATATACATCTAAAAAGAGGTGAAAAAGAATAAAAGAACATAACAGAACAGCTGCAGTTTGAGCGTGCGAGCAGGACTCCTAATTTTTATTCCCAGGACGAATGAGGGCAAATAGATCTTTCAAAATAGTCGATGAAAGATATTTGGCCTTTTCTTTCATAATCCTCTGTCAGAATTATCAAAAAAGGGTCGAAAAGCTGTCATTTTGGTATTAGGGGTGTGGTCTATTTCAAGCCTTTACAGGAGAAACATACATAGCTGGCTACCCTCATATTGGTTTCATGCCAGCGTTGTCACTTACATCTGATAGCCATTTAAGAAATTGGACCTAGGCTATTATTAGTAGAAAAGCCTAGACTGGCTACCCTAGAAAGGCCTGGTAAAAAGTGCTATCATTTTAAGTATGTCAGTTAGCCCATGTGTTTTATCTTTGCGAACGGGCCCTAGAATTGCTTTTATATCCTAGGCTCATTCTTTCAAAATTTATTTGAGTAAATTACAGGGAAGTTTCATTAAATGTTTTCGGTGAAAACTAATTTCGTGTGAAAATATATCTGTAAACCCTCTATTCATTTTGAATAGACCATTAAAGCATACTACCTCAATCATAACCTACACTTATAACCATCTGTAAGTCATAACAATAAAACATGTAATATAACTCGTACCCATGTAAACATTTGAAAAGTTTACTTACAGCATATTATGAACTACTAAACTAAACAGCGAAATAGCCCTATAACGGTTTTTAAAACATGATAGGATGGGAACTGCGATAACTACGTTAGTTTGTCGTTGTTAAGAGATCGTGCGCTCACTTCTCTGATGCTATGGAAATAAAAGGTCGTAATGCTGAGACTAAACGCACTTCCACAAGACTTTCAGTAATTGACATGAATGATATACTTTGGGAAAGCCATTGTTAAGAAAACTATGCGGATACATAACCTGCAATGTTTAGTTCATACCGTTTACTTACACTTTGATATATAATACTTACGTAAATCTCGAAAGATTTTTTAGGTCTTTTACAGTCTTTAGAACATAATAGAATGGGAAATGCAATAATCAAGTTCGTTTGCATTGTTTAGAGATCATCGTCTGATTTTTCCCATGCTACAAAAACAAAAGGCATCTTACTACAACTAAACGCTCTTCCACGTGGCTTTCAGTAATTGATATAAATGAATATACCTTGGTACTGTAACTTTTATGAAAACTGTTAGCGGATACAGAACCTCCGGTGTTTAGGCATCTGAATCAAGAAGGTTAATCTGTCGTGCATACAGATACGATGACATCATCTTGGATGACCAATAAAATTAACTTTCAACGGTAAGTCATTTTGAAGGGAAGTCTGTAGTTCTTGCAGAGTTGTCTTTGATGACAATAGTACCAGTTGTCGGGCAATGTCTTCTGACGCAGAATATTCTCGGGGAATATCATCACTAGGTGTTGTCAGAAGCAGTTTGAAAGTTTCACTCTCAATATTAACAGCAATGGGATGGACTTCAACAGGAACTTATGGGGCCGCTTTGACTTGAGGGTATTAAGCAAAATGTAAAATAACATTAAGGAATTACAAATATATCTTTATATTTGGGTACTTCTATTTCACTAGAATGTAGGGAGTTTTATTAACTTTTCAATAAGACTATCAACTGAAACCATAATGATAAGATGGACGAAATTTGAATTGACATGATTACTGACAACTGACGGCAGTGCTAATTAAAGATCACTGTTGATTTGATCTTGCTACACTCTTCAGTAATGTAGATCGACAATTTGTGTATGGTTTAATGCAACGTCGTATGGTGAAGAATGGTTTTTCCAACCTAGGATGTTCATTTGAATGGCAATGAAAATTTCAAAAAGGTCAGAAACAAATCCAAATTTGTTGTAATGGTGGTGCTTTAAGTTGACGCTACAGATGTCTCAAGTTGGTAATCATTTGGTGGAGTGATGAACCTGGAGTAAGGTACTTGGAAACTAATCGAAAGTCTATTGAAGTAGTTAACCAGGGTTAAAAACTGACAACCCAATAAATTGTATTGCAAATTCTCTTGAACCACTCGGCAAAGGATTTTTTTTTTTAACAGAAATTTTTTGGTGAACATAACTCTCTTGTGGACAAAAACCTCTTGCGAACAGAGGTCTCTTGTGAACAAAAATCTATGTAAACAGCTTTACTGAATGTACGGAATTATTTGCCAGGATAACTTTCCACAGAAACTGAGGTGAAACAAATAATACACCTAAAAGAAAGTTACCTTTAATTCATTTTATGGTAGCAAAAATTCTTAGTGTTTAAAACTTAAACTTTTAGAATAAACTACAGTTACAAAAATACACATTTTTGGTAAGTACTGACAAACATTTCGGAATTTGAAACCTCCCTTGAGCGACTCTTGCTTCTAATGGCAACGTAATTATGCAGACGTACCCTCAAAGTAGTTGGCTTAATATTATAATAAGATGTTTGTTAATACTGAAAGTAGCCCACTTAGTATTTTAATGTTAGTATTTTTGGATATAATAGCTCTTATTTCGCAATAAATAATAGTTAATTACATGCTTGTAACTTACACCTCTACTAATTTAAAAAATTTTGCACAAAATATTGCTCCCTTTGCTGCTGGAAATCGTGAGAAATACTAAACGAAAGAAATGCGGTCATGCGAAAGTCGGAATATGCGACCAAACACAATAAAACACATGCTCGTCATAAAAGGAATTGGGTCACATGTCGTCGATAATTGGGCGCACACAGCGAGATAGGTTCTTAAAGTGCATATATTCAAAAACAGAGAATGTTCGTCACACCAAGCATAGTTAAACTGGTGGAGAATTTCGTATTTAAAAGTACATAAGTAAAAGCAACAGTCGGTTACCAAACGAAAATTTTGATGGTGCAAGAACGAAAAGATGACGTAAACTGGGCGTGGCACTTTTCAAGAATATGCCTTTTCATCCTATGACATTTCGGTGCTTTTGAAGAAATAGCTTTTAGAAACTAAACTGAGTTTAAAATATAGGTCAACAGATCATATCTGGCAGAAGGCCTTGAGTCGATCACGACGGAGTAAAAAGCAGCTTAAAGTATGCTGTTTTAACCGATGTAGAGATTCACTATGTTAAAAGCAGGCAAATATTGTCTTTTCTCACAAAATTTTGAGTGGTTGATTTGTAGAACATATTCCTTCTACCTGTGGTTGACATATAAAATTCTTTTTGGTTCAAATGTCGAAACTTGGTTGTGTGTAAAATTTTTCTTTCTAAAAGGAAAAATAACACTTCGAATACTTAGGTCTACATCAAATGTTTGCTTTGAAGGTAACGGTTGAATCAAATCGCGCAAACACGTTTTATTATTGATGGGAACTCACTTATCGACTGAAGGTACTATAAAGAGACCCAAGGTAGCCGTATCATAGTTGCAAAAGACCTAATATTTGGCATGTGTTGGAACCAAAAAATTACTTGTAAATTGACTTTTGACCATTCTTTTCTTGATTTGGGATGAGGTGGAACTTAACCTACTTGACTTGTGAATAAACAGAGGACAGCTGGAGTATTTGTCTTTGGAACTTTTGGGATTCTATAATAAAAATCTAATATCTCCTGGAAAACCTGCAGACACATCCGATAACAAAACACCACACCTTGGGGTAGAATACGTATGCGGAGACTCTGTTCAATATACGAGTGCGTACATGTTCCGTGGACAGAGATTGTCACAGAGATTTGATATCGAGTGCTATCACATGGCTTGTCGTGATGTTATCGGGAAGAGTCCAATACTAAGCCTCATGGTACAGTGAAATAGGACAATGAGTACGAGTACAGAGGTTCATGACTACGAGTACGGGTGAAACATTGCGTCAATTTGGGGGGGGGACGGGACATGTCCCCTCCACTTTTTTGAGAGGAGGGGACACTAACACATTTGCCCCCCCCCCCTTTTTGTCACCTGGGTCATATGAGGTACGGTTATCAGGTCACCAGTATGGGAACGGGACGAGTACATGCAGAAACTTGTACTCGGGTATGTGTACGACTACGGGTACAGGTACTACGACACTGCATTTCAACTTCCAACCACATGTAACTGAAATTTGTAATTAACAAGCACATTAGGAGTGAAAAACACCCAGACGCAGGGCGTGTGGCCGGTGAGACCATTTGATCTGGTCTAACGATCAATTTCAGTACTATAGAAATTAAAAGATGATTAGTATATCGACATTTGTCATACTTTTTCATCCTTTTCCAAGAGGCAATCAGCCATATTCCCCTCGCGTAAATTCGCTGTGTCACTACTACTCCTTACATTGAATGGATCAAATGTTTGTCGCACTTCACAGGCTTGTGATGAAATATTGATCATGTTTCACTATTTTGAGATATATTCTCTTGTTTCACAAAATAAGTTAATTTTCTGCATTCTCCGTAACAAAGTATAATTAATTTCTAATGCGTGGAATACACACGCTTGTAAACATAAAATCATGACACTATCTGGCCATTGAGCCCCCGTCGGAGAGCAAACTTTCCTTGAAGGGTAAGTGACACCATAGTCAGGGCGTCAATTTGGGGGGGACGGGACATGTCCCCTCCACTTTTTTGAGAGGAGGGGACACTAACACATTTGCTTCCCCCCCCCCCTATTTTGTCACCTGAAACTAAAAAGTGAGGTAACTAAAACACTACATGTAGGCGAGTAGTGGTGGAAACATAGATATGCTCAGAAGGTATTCCACGCGGCTCTTTATCAGGTCCGTAGGCAGTAAGTTCTGTCACAATTCTTTCTATAACTTCAAAAAATTTTCGCGCGCTACGCGCGCTTTCATCTTCAGTTCTATCTAGCTGTAACGCCCGTCATTTCAAACATATTGGATTTATCCAACGTTAAAGATTTCACAAAAACTGTAGTCGTGATTCTAGAGGAACAGGAAAAATAGGAAAATGCAACGTTGCGAAGTTCTAACCTCTTTTCCCTATCTTTTGGAAGATTCTTCCTTCAACATCACCATCGTGGCAAACATACGTTGTAAGAAAAAAAATTCCAGTTTCGTCTGGGAGTCTTAATGGGTAAGATGAAGAATGTACTCCCCGACGGAGACCGTGTAGTCGCCCCATCAGATTTTTTGGTTTTAAGTAGGGCAGATTCTCTGTTAAAAACCCAAACTTTTTCAACTTTTCTTAATGAAAACAAAATTATTAAATCTTGTTAACATAACCCCAAATTTTTCGGCGCGCTTCGCGCGCCTTGTATTTTGTGGTCAACATCATTTCGGCAACCCATTGCATCTATCAGAGCTTAGAGTAGTTGTCCCCAGTCAGGGCGCTTGGCCCCCATGTCGGCAAATCAAAGCACCATCCCTGGCTGAGCCTGCATGCAGTTTTCCCTTTGGATAATGAAGTATACCCCCAATTTGCATAGTAACCTCATATATTGAAACATTTGGCGCCATTTTGCATCTGGGTACCCTCCTCTTATAGACTCCTCACTAGAACAGGAGAGAA